>FJOG01000004.1:2025702-2039787 GCA_900073065.1 Phialocephala subalpina | reverse complement strand
GCATGTCTAACTATAAACAATCTATATCGTGAAACCAGATACGCGTCCCCATGTCTGCTGGCACTAGAATAGTTAGCTTAGCTTATGATAGAAGAGGGGTCGGGCGTACGTGAGCTGGAGCCAGAGAAGCAGTTTGAGGATTTGCAGCGAAGCCTTGGGAGTGGAAGGTCCCACATCTAAATGGTGATGTAAGTACGGCGGAAGTACTCATAGACGCTGATGTCCTCCTTAGTGTTGTTTTGACGGCTCTTATACTTGAAGAAAATGTTCTTGGAGTGAGCACCTCCCTCCTTGGCGTCGAAGGTAAACTTCTTGATGGCATACTGCATGTTGTCTTGGAGTTGTCAGTTCGAGGTCAGCGGTGGTGAGGGAGCTTGGACGAACAGAGTTGCTTGAGAGACAAAAGAGGCTCTCAGGGTCGAAGAAGCTCTTGGAGAGCATCGAAATTGGCAGGTAGGGAGCATGGTGATAAATTGGAACTGATCTATGGTTATCTTAGCGATTGTTAGGTGAGTGTAAAGGTTGAGGAATTTGTGACGCGAAGAAAATCTTGAAATGCATACCTTGGGACAGTTGTTGAACAAGCTCTCCGTACGCTGTATCCGCTCCGCTCCTCCTCATCCTCCTCATTTTCCTCCCCCGACCTGCTTTTGCTTGCGCCCGCGCCACACGATGTTTAGCGAAGTAGGAGTTTGGAAGGATGATGACAAAGGGAATTATCATGAGTCTGAAAGTGTCTTTCGCCATCATCCTTCCAAACTCCACCTTGTCTTAACTTTACCTTATCGTTGGATCGATAGCAGTCATGGCGTGAACTAGGAAAGGATTATAATTAGAACTGCACCGATCCATTCGCCAAATGATCTATTGGCCAATAGAATGTCTTAGTCACCAAATCTAGGGCAGTTTCTCGTCCGAGCGCCTTGCTTATTTTTCTAAACTCCCCATTTTCTACTATTTATTAAAAATCAATTAAAAATAATCCACTTAAAATTTTGTAGACTATTAATAATAGTTATTTAAATAAGAAAGAAATTATTTTAAAAACTCTTAAATTAAAAAGATATTCTAAAATTTAAAAAATTTAAAAAATTTATATATTATTTTATAAATAAATGAAAAAGCTATATTTTTTTAATAAATTTAAAACTATTTAGTAGATTTATATATGAATTTAAAAATAAAATAAATAAATATATTAAAAATACGTTATTAAAGGATTCATTAAAAGATTATTAAATATTTGGCGAGTAAAACGTTTGGCGAATAGATCGGTGTAGAACAGCAAAGGTGGCAGGCAGGTTTTGGGCTAACTCACGCAGGATGAATGCGATCGACATCGCTGAAAGCTGCTGAGTAGTTCACTGAAAGGTGATCGAGATCACAACGGATCGAATGGTTGTTGTGAGATGGTGTTGTAGAAAAGATCTTCCGCGCTTGTGTAAATGGCGGATGAGAACGCGATTTTGCCCTAGCTTCAGAATTCGAAGTCCACGTGAACACTTAAGCGGTACGGGCCCTAGGAACACGCTAGGTCGAAGACATGTCTGGAATTTATATCTTAGGACCAGGGAGGTACTTTGAATGTCGAAAGTAGAATGGGACATTAAAAAGTGAGTTTTGGGGTCAATGTTCGTGAGCCGGTGAAATTCTCGCTAAAGCCCCTGAAGTTCATTCGAAGTCAGTCCGTAGCACGCGCTCCGCGTTCCAGTTGAATATTCAGCAAAAATTCCAACGTTGAGAGGCCGAGAGCTATATGCACCCCCACCCCTTTCTTTTTCCCAACTCTTGATTGCTCAGGTTTGCAATACTGTCGCCCTCCGCCACCACAGGCAGCGCAAGTCGTAGCCAATCAAAAGTGCAGTCGGTCAAGCCACCGAAGCAGCGCAGCTTCAGCCTCATTTAAATACTTCACATACGCCTTTTAAAGTCTTGTTTAATTCATGAATACTTTTCAGATGCTCTCTCCATTAAGATGAGCTGATCGCTCATTCCCTTTTGGTATGGCAGAACTAGCAGCCATCGCCACAATCGTGGGCATTGCAGCTTGCGGTGCCAAGATATCGATGCATCTCTATGCCCTCGGATCAACCATCGGATCAGCAAAAGGCGACGTAACGAAAGTCGCCGTGAATATTGCGACGTTTTGTTCCGTTCTACAACAATTAGCCTCAACTCTAGAAAAAGCCCGATCAGCACGATTCTCCATCAGCGCGATAGCCACGACGCAAAAAGATTCTTGACCAATGCTAGGAACTGTTTGGTGAGATTTAGGATGTAATTGATAAACTGAAGACTCCGCAGAAAGGAGATCAAGATCCAAAACAGACGACTATAGGACATGTGGCGTGTATAAAGTAGGTGTTTAAGAGGCTGAAGATGAAGAAGATACGTGCTGAGCTTGAGTCTATGAAACTTACACTCAGCCTGATGTTGATGACTCTGAATTTTGCATACAAGATAACGGCGAGGAGGTGTGCATTTAAGACGCCATGTTCCAACAGACATTTATCTCGCTCTAATATCGTATAGGCTGTCTGGCATTCCTTCGACCCAAGAGATTAATCACGAGGATGAGGAAATGGAATCAGTTGCAGCCAGTCTTCTCGTCGCACAACAATGTGTTGAGGACGAACTCGAAGATTTAGAATCATTAGAAGAAGAAGAATCGGAGAGCGAAACGACTTCCGAAGAGAAATACAGATCACACATCAGTGCTTTTCAAATAGAAGAAAGTCTGTCTCGGAAATCGGGTCAACGAAAATCTTTCAGAGCCTCGATACTCATAGCAGACTCGTCAAATCTCGGGCTGGACTTGATAGATCGAGCTTCCACTTGGACGAACGGGGAATCTCCTGGCGACACTCGTGAACTATTCATCAATCTTCTAAAAAGATGGGCAAATTGTGACGCCTCAGAAAGTTTCAAGGTTCAATTACCTGTTCGACATGTCGCTTTGCAAGGGTCAAGTGAGGAGGAAGCCACAATAGTTGTATCTACGGCTTCTCCTCTTAATGCTTAACTGCTCAGCCTTTCTCCTCCTCATCGAGCTTACATCGAGGCGAAGATAGATTGGCTCAGGAAAGATGATGATGAAGCGAAGGAATTGACCCTTGATCTATCGCGCCGGGAACTCAGCACTATCCCCGTAGAGCCTTTCGAATATAGCACCGAGATTTCAAGGTGAGTGAAACGTCAGGATCATATTTCCGGGGCCCCCTCCCTCGCAAGCTCAAAGTTAGCACCATGAACTTTATTTGACTCCTTTTACCTAGATTAGGATTGATATCCAACCAATTGAGAGATTTTACCGTTCCAGAGAAGGCTTTCACAAAGCTTCGACATCTAAACTTGAGTTATAACAAACTTGAAAGAATTTCTAATAGTGTACGTCTTCTCGTATCAGGCTTGGCCTAAACGTGGTATACTGAATACGATTGAAAGATCACCCAAATTACAACACTTAAACCTCTGCATCTTACCGGCAACCGACTGGACAACCTTCCAGACTCCTTGGCAAACTTGCAGTCTTTGAAGGTATGTATGTGGCATATGTTCATTTCTCCACATGATTCAAGAGGTTTCAAAGACCGAGACCAACTCTTCAATATCAGACTTTGTTGTTAAGAGCGAATAAACTTTCCAGTCGACCATATGTATTTGCCGATTTGTTGGAAATCACCTTGATTCTAATTTCCCAAAATCCTTTCTTGAAACTAAATGGATATGCAAAGTTTGAAGGTCTTGACACATTTGTCCCTACACCCGCCAGGGTTTGGCTAGAGCAAGGGGGTGATCCCAGGATTCGTTTGACGGAAGAGCTGATACAAAAGCTTTGGGAGGATAGAAATATGCTGGCAGGGAGGGTACCACTACCCTAGAAGAGACGATTGTGCGTTACAATTCATTAACTAGCGCATACATGATGTTTAGGCAGGAGTAGAGATTGGAGGCCACACCCTGAATTATTATGCGGAGGATATCTCTCGCCCTTACATCCATAGTATGAAGTCATCGCGCGCCAATCCAACCTGGCTTCATTCCCTTAGCTTCCCTTTTTATTTCTCTCTACTTAGTCTCCCGTCCCAATCATATCCATAGCATTGTCCCCTGCACCCCAACCTACTAAAAGCACCCAGTTAGCATTAAACAATAGTTCACGAAGGATCACTACACTCAGTCAGACCACCGTCAATTGCACCTCTTCCACCGCTACCGTTGTCCAAACTCCCTCCGTTTGTTGATTTCAAGCTCCCCCCCTCTTGTTTCTCTGAAATGAAGCTGTGAAATGAAAACGACTACGTATCCTTTACCTTCTTCGATCTGACGTTAAGTATCTCCGGGCCCAGCTTTACAATCATCTTAGACAAGGAAGGAGCTTGCAGAGCTTGAATTCAGATTTCGAACTTGACTTTATCGCTGTGTCAAATCCATAAAGTCGTTTAAATGTCCAATAATGTTTCAACTACTCCCACAAAAATCATCTCCCCGTTCTTGCACCATAATCCGTCTTGCAAGCGGGTATATCTCTCATTCATTACATCAATCATAAATCATCACCCACCCACCTCCCCAAGACCCGAACCTCACGCCCTTCCACGCCCAGTCTCCTTCACTACATATCCTGCTTCATCAGATTCGCAACATTCTCCCCAGCGGCCCAACTCGCATCAACACCGGCAATAACCTCCTCCATCACCGCTGTCGTCCAAAGACCTTCTGAGCCCTCGACCTTGAACTTCCCCCGCCCCTCACTCCTAGGAAACAGCAACGGATAAGCACCCTCAATTTTCCTCGTTACTACCATCTTCATCCCTCCCCACAGCTCTCTTACCGTGTACTCAGAAATCGGTTTCTCGGAGAGAATTCTAGATAACTTGAATACAGACTCCGCATTGAAGTCGGAAGATGTGTCGATATCCGGACCAAAAATATCCTTGACGTAGCTAATCTCATTCACGACCTCCATCCCAACCGGAAGGTTCGAATTCGGAGTCAGGAGGATTTGGGAAGGGAGAGTGTCGCTCTTAGAGATGTTGAAATACCCCGCGTTCAAGCTCGTCGAGGAGAGGATGAAGGTCTGCCAGACGTGCCTATAGTAAGCTTTCTCTAGCGGCCTGAAGGGACTGGTGAGGATCACTTTGTCGAACACTTGGGAGACACGGCCGCCGTTGAAGCTTAGGTTCCAGGCTTTGTTCTTCCTGTCTGGAACACGTTCGGATTCCATGGTCTCCAGCGTCATTCCCAACCTGACTTCTGCACCACTCTTGACCAGTAACTGCTCGAGGACATCTTGCATCTTGATACTATTCATCGGGCGACTAGCACCCAGTTCCTCCCTACTCAGCGCAAGACTCAAAGCCAAGGCGGAGATTTCCTCGGTACCTTGACCTAGTTGTCGTCGAACTTGTGCCTCGATGACTTTGTCTCTATACCCATCTCCAACACCACCATCTTTCAACTTCTCTCTCGCTCCCTTCTCCACACTCTCCTTCAATCCCGCTTTCTTGATCCAATCCTCAACCCCTTCAAATGTCTCTGTATCGACGAGCTTCACCATGTCGCTGAATTTCCTAACATCGTTTGCGGGCAGGGAATGTGCTGCCAGAAAGCTAGTTCCGAATTTCAAGACCAATTTTCCCCACTGGAGCCAGGGCATTTTGTCGTATGGTCTCGTCATTCTTGTCGTTATGCCGTTGCCGTCGTAGAAACCGACATCTTGTTGCTTCCCTCCTTTCACTTCCATGTCATTGGTTTTGGTATCGGCATCGAACTCTAGTCCTAGCACTGTCTCTGCACGGCGACGGATGAGGGACGAGGTGTGGGAGAAGAGTGAGGAGGAAGCTACATCTTCGATTGAAAATTTCTTCCGTGCCCACCCCTCTTTCTCCCCGATCCCTAATTCGAAGTCCAGGTTCATCCTCCCTCCAACACTCACACTCTTCTCAAACACTACAACCTCGACTTTCCTCCCCTTCACCTTCCCCTTCCCACCTTTCACCCTCACATCCTCATCAGTAGGGAAAAGTTCACCTAACCTCAAAGCAGCACTAACACCAGCTGGTCCCGCGCCGATGACCGCTATCCTCACCGGCTCCTCCTTTTCCGGCGGTAACACAAGTCCCGGGGGGTTAAAATCCAGAAACAAAACATAGTTCCGGAAGAGGATGGCAACGATAGTAAGGAAGAGGAGGGCAAGGAGGATATGCCGGCATGTCTTATGGCCCCTGGTTCGTGAAGTATCGCGGCGGAGAATACGGCGGTATATCCATCGTGGGTATTGGAAATATTCTTGTGCCTGCAGCTCTGAGCCGGGTTGTGGGTCTGCTCGAGGGAGAGATGAAGGATGGTGAATATAAGGTTGCGGATTTGGGGGACGGGTGAAGGGAGAGATTGGTGGGCGTTGGGTGTAAGGAGAGTGTGAATGTGTTTGATATTGATGTGAGGGTAGGGCTTGATTTGGGTCGAGGAGAGGTGTACGTTCTTGTGCTACCCCGCGAGGCTGAGAGGTGTAAGATGGAGGGGAAGAGTATGGCGGTGGGCGTGCCTGAAAATTGGACTTTGAAGAAGGCATCTTGCCCCGATCTCACTCATCGAAAGAAACGCTAACAACGACCAAAAATCAAAGAAAGGAATAGAAAGGGGAAAGTTGGGAGGGAGTCAAGAGGCTTTAATCAGGCAGACAGGTGTTGGAAAAGTGGAGTGTGATGCTTGCGCGGCTGTGCAGATGTGCCTCGCTTGATGCACGCCACAGTCTCGTGCCCCTTATTTAGCCAATTGAGACATACAATCTCACAACATGTTGGAAATTGTAGAAGACCTCATTGAAGGCCCATACAGCGGTAATTTATTGAAGGAAGGGCGTACTGGTAAGGCAGGAAAGAGGTCTGTCAGCATTGACAGCAAAAAACAACGAGTGGGCAAAGCAGCGAATGTGAGGAACGATCAGGGCATCAATTAGGCCATCTAGCTATGCACTATAACGCCAGCCCAATTCAACCCTTATCAATGCATCACTTTTCCGATACAAGTAACAACACTCCCCAATCTACTCATCCTCCTCCGCGACCTCCTCGATCACCTCCCCCTCCCCATCATCCTCAAAACTGCCCGCGGGGACCTCATACAGTCTCAAAATCTGTTTATTCGGATCCTTAACCAGCACAAACTTGCCCTCTTCACGCTTGAGACACATGTCGGCGATGGTGCGGACGATACCCCATCCGTTGGAGAGCTGGAGGTTCATTTGTTGGGCGAAGTCGCGGGGTTTCCAGCCGACGACGCCGAGGATTACGTGCTTGTCGTTTGTTTTTGGGTTTGCGCGGGAGACGAATCTATATCGTTGTTAGTATTATGAAGAAAAAGATATAAGGGGGAAAGAGGAATAGGAAAGAGGGGAGGGAGAGGGGCTTACCCAAGCTTCATGACATCAGCACGAGCCATGATAGATTGAACGGTCCATCGTGCAAGCTTGCAGGAGTTGTTCTTCATCTCGGTAGCTACAACGGCACCACGTTGACTGACAAGCTTGGTTCTCCAGTCTAGAGCACCACCACTTCCTTGAGCCTTGTGATCGAATTCATTGAGAGCCTTGACGGTCAAGAATTGATCTTCGCCGCTGATGGCGTTCTTCTGGACGGCATCGATTTCGGTTCGGACAATGAGATGTACGGGCTCTTCGTCGTTGAGAGAGAGGTCAAATCGGCGGTATTTGTAGGCCTTGGACGCTGGTGGTTCGGTCTCCTCGGCTGGGTTGTAGAAGGGGTTCTCGTGAGCCATCTCGACCTTTTGGTCGCTTTCAATCATGACTTGGTTTGCGAAGTTATGGTTGATGTATGTAGCTTCCTCGGCCAAAGCACTGGGTTG
This sequence comes from Phialocephala subalpina, assembly GCA_900073065.1. Lineage (NCBI taxonomy): Eukaryota > Fungi > Ascomycota > Leotiomycetes > Helotiales > Mollisiaceae > Phialocephala > Phialocephala subalpina. Next base: position 2,031,921 of record FJOG01000004.1, on the reverse strand, counting down.
GTTGATAGCGTCCTTGCTACCTTCTGAAGCATCCATTGGTGCATCAGCTGCGTTCTCGTTGACGGTGACCATGTCTAATGTAGCGTTGTCCCTCTTGTCGAAGAAGAGCTTGTTGCCTTGTCGAACGATGACAATATCCCAAGGATAGACAGATCTTGGAGAGCACATAAGCATCGAAAGAATGCTATCCGTAGCAAATATCGTAGCCTCGTCCTTCTCTGCCAGCTCCTGAATGACGGGATCCGAGGATGTAGTAACATTGTACGCCGCCCGATCCACAACATTCAACTTCCGCTCCGCAGTCTTAACAGGCTGCTTATCGAACGAACGATCATAGTAGTAAAGGAACCCATAACCATCGATATCCTCTCCATCATCCGTATCCAGATTCAGCTTCGCCAGACGATTGAAATCAATCTCCTCCAGCATTTTCCAGTCAGGCTTGATGTTAACAGACGCATCGCGATTTCGTTGCGGCTTGTCGTAATCCTTCCAGCCAAATCGTCTTCCGCCTCTCGCACCACCACGGCCTCCTCTATTATCGTAGTTGTTATATCCTTGTTGGCCGCCTCGTCCACCAACTCGTTGGAATTGCCCTCGTCCGCCCCTGGTATCTGCGCGTCCGCCTCGTTGGCCCCGTCCTCGAGTGAAGGTTCCACCACGTCCAAAGCGCGTCTTGGTCGAGTCGCGAGTATTGCTGACAACAGAGAAAGAGGATTCGTCTTCTGCGAGTTGGACTGCGAAGAGAGAAGATGTGCCGGCGCCGTAGACTTGTTGATCTATTCATTTGGTCAGTATTTGATACGCCCCGCTTCATACTCTATCAAAAGCTTGAAATGCAGATATATGGCAGTATAGATTGTAGAAATGGCGGACCTCTGAAATTCCGGTTATACTGTTGTCGCCCACCTCTGCCATCTCGTCCATCCTTTCCTTCAGTAGTCCAGTCGGCCATGCGACCTAATTTGTCGCCTTTCGAGTACGGGGCATAGGGGACGCCATTTAATGTGGTTTCTGTCGAGGTGGGAGGGCCCCAGGAATCCTCCGAGGGAAGGGAGGAGATGATATCCGAGAGTGATATGGGCGCCATGATTGAGACAAGTTCTGGCGTTGAGTGACGTTGGGTATGGGAAAGGTCTCGATCGTGACTTTGTAAATATTTCGATGTGGGCGTTTTAGTGGGGTCACGATTTACCGACAGGGATCTTTTCTGGGTCACGTGCGATTATTGAAAATACCCTGAATTTTACTTTTGCGATCTTGTCTGGCTTCAAGATCAATATGAGAGAAGGTTATTTCCGAGGAGCTGAGATGTTGAAGATGAGCGGATGAAGTATCGCCTCTTCTGCGACCAACCCCGTTGTTCTAACTTTCGAAGGGTACTTGACCGAAAATTGCTCGGATTCTGGAACATTGGATACAATTGCTAGCGTAAAAGTGGGAGGTAGAATTATTGTTCGAACTTTTGTGTCACATCTAAATTATTTACAAGAATTGAAGGTCATGATCAATAATTCGTAAGTCCTCCCAGCGTTGGTTCAAGCTTCCAGATAGCCTCCAATTCCTGAGTCTCTCAACTCCATCCAAAGCAAAATCCTTCCCAGATCATATCGCTCAATATGTCATGCCCAACTCCGGCTTGGTATAAAACACGCTCTCAATTGCATCGCGAACCTCAAACTCTTCCAAGACCGCGCCAAAACTGCCTTCGTCAGCACAAGTATTGCAAACGGAAAGTCAAACTTACCCATAGCATCTGATCTTGCCTCCAAGCTCTTGGCATATCTTTTGGAAGTCCTCGGGCCGTAGTTCAGAAAAGCGAGGATGGCCGAGAATTATTCCCCATGCCATCACAGGCGTGATTTCGCCGTCGAGGTTGAGCCGTTTGCTGAGATCAAGTAGATTCGCAAGGTCTGGTTTTGACAAATCCCAAGTCTTTGGGATTGGATCAGCGCTGTTCGCACCGTTTGTATGTGGTTGATTGTGCCCAAAAGGAATGTCGGGCTTGTCGTCTACCCATGGATCTGGAGGGCACGACGCCATGAGGGCATGACCACATGGCTCGCCCTCTGGCTCACTTGATCGCTCAACAAGGAATTGCATGTGATCCATGCATGGTTTCTCGAGCCTATTGTCGGAAAATGTAGTCGTTAGTTACTGAGGGGGAGGCGACATGTACGCTTTCGAAGGATTGGCGTACGTGAGAACGAAGTCAATTCCTGTCTGATCATAGTCCACCCCTTGTTGAACTTGGCGCTGTGCCATGCTCTGGCCATTCATACCGCCAACATTGGGTGGCGATGTGCTCGAGTTCGGTGATATCGACTGTGGCGGGGGACTGTATGTATGAGAGCCTGGCGCATAGCTCCCCGAGATGCTGCCGCTTGAGGTATACCCAACACTGGCATTTCGCGCAAGTTCATCGACACCGCCAGTTCCAGTCCACGGTATACCATGCTGAGCCAACAATTGCTTGAGTTGTCGGTTCTCTTCTGCAAGAGTCTCCTTGTCGCGCGACACCATGCTGAAGTTTTCCTTCAATCTTAGAACCTCTTGCTCAAGCGCCTTGATATACAGTTCTTTTCTTTCCCGATGAGTTCTGTCTATTGTCAGAATGAAGTAATGGATATACGACGGGCTGCTCACCGTTGAGCTTGTCGATTGAGTTCTTGTCTCCTTGTCAATGCAGGCTTGCTGTCTGGCTTTGGCCCTCTTCTCTTCGGTGGCTGACCATCCACTGTGCAACATTTAGTGAGAGGCGCATAGTCCAGGGAAATTAGACGTACCACGAGCACTCTTCTTCTCTGTCAAGTTCTTGAGGAAACCCAAGCTCATCGAGAGAGGACTCTTCCCGCTGTCCGACTGGCCACTGCCATATCCACTTGACTTATTCCCATATGGGTCGACTGGAGAAGTCGTCGACATGACGGCAACGTTCGCAGATGAGGCTGCAAGCTATCAAATTGCGGCGCAAGATCTAGTAATGTGCTGTTAGCCGCTTTCTTTCTTCTAGAGTCGAGACGCAGCCTGTGGCACGATTGACAGGTACGATGCCTGAGCGGGATCCTCCCGACAGCTAATGAGATGTTGTGCATACCTTGCCCTAATTATTGGTACTTGGGACGTTCTGACAATTGTTCAGGTCGCTGAATGGTCGAATTGGGGTGATGCTGTCGTGATGCGCTTCCGTCGCGGGGCGGGAGGGAAGTATTTGGAATTGGAATCGGGGATGACAAGCAGTGTCAACCTTAACCGGATCGTCGCAGGGATAATGCAGGTGTGTTTCGATCGAGGGATTTCGAATTGGACGTCTTCTCAACGTCCTAGACGTTCACGTTCTTTTTGGTTGTGTCGTCTGATTATGGGGAGGAGGAAGAAATGCTCTACCCTTTTTCTTCGGCGAAAAGGTTACTGATGTAAGACACGCACCAAGACCAGACCCGCAACAGCCGGCCACAGCTTGAATCCGATGATCTGGGGCAGTGCCAGAATGCAAATGCACAATGCCAATGCGACCGGGTTGATGTTCGTGTTGAGACGAATGCGATGGGTATTTGTAACAGCACCAGAATTGAGTAATCAATGAGCACGTTGAGAGAAGAGAGGGGTGAAGCGTCGTCAGTTCAGCTGGTGTTGTTGGTGGGATGCAGGTGGCTGCGACTCTGCGAGTTATGGCATTGGATGGCGATGGATGGTCCCTTGAACACATAGCCGATCGAAGCCTATTCGAAGGGGTAGTGCGTCTTTCCTCTTTGGGCGACTAGTATGCTGGTCGAGCGAGGTCGAGATCATCAACCACTGCCGAGGAAATCTTGAACCCCTTCCCTTCCCTTCCCCCTACTCGACATAAACACTTCTATTACGACTTCATATTCTGCCAGATCTCCAGCCGACAACTCCAGCCCTTCGCAACTCAATCGCACGTTGACAGAAGCTTTTACGTTCAAACGTAAGTGAGGTGCGTGCTCTGTTTTCAGTTCCCTTCAGCGGAGCCAAGCAAGCATCGGGTACACCCCGCTGTGTGGTTCATCTTGACGCCCGTGCATGATGCACATCTGCATCACCGTGGGGCAAGAACTTCAGGTTCTGTAGTTACAGACCGCTGCTTTCTCTCTGAAAACCTCAACTCGACATCAACATGTCGATAGGAGACGTTCTCACCAACATTCGAGGCATCATCCTCTTCATACCATGGGCCCTCTACCTAGTTATCATGGACCTAGTCCTTTCCCTCCTCCTCCCATTCAGCTTCTTCTTCCCCAACGCAGTCTATGACGCCTCCTCCTTCGTAGCCTTCACGAACTGGAATTGGATCCAATGCATATTCGAAGTTTTCAATGGCGGAAAAATCACCATGTCTGGCGACACGCTGCCAGAAGGCGAATCTGCAATCGTCATTTCGAATCACGTCTCTTGGACAGATTTCTACATGATCCAAGCACTCGCCATCCGCGCAGGTATGCTCGGACGCTGTCGATGGTTCTCCAAGATTGAGCTGCGCTGGGTTCCTCTTCTCGGGTGGGGAATATGGGCAATGGGTATGCCCATGGTGAGTCGACAATGGACGAAAGATAAGAAAGAGCTTGATCGGGTCTTTGCTGGCATTACGCAGAGGAAATGGCCCACTTGTAAGTCTCAAACGCATCTCATCCCAAGGTTTCAAATGCTAATGATCATTGGCAGGGCTCATCAGTTTCAGCGAAGCAACGAGGTATACTCCGAAGAAAGCTGAAGAGACAAAGAATTGGTGCAAGGCAAACGACCGTCCAATCCCAAGACATCTCCTCTATCCGCGAACGAAAGGCTTCGTAACCACGGTGCAGCATCTGCGGAAAGCGAAACATATGAAAGCCGTATACGATATGACGATCGCATACGAACATAACCATAAATTCCTCGAAGCTCCTACAATCTGGGAGTCCCTCGCGAACGGAGGTTTGAGTACGAAGAAGGGGTATAGATTCCATGTTCATGTTAGGAGATTTCTTTTGGCAGATCTTCCGGAGAGTGATGCGGAGTTGGTGAAGTGGTTAGAGACAAGATGGGTTGAGAAGGGGGAGTATTTGGAGGAGAAGAGGGAGGAGTGGGCGAGGTTATGAAAGCAGGTATCCGCTGTTGGAGGCTGATGGCGGGTTTGGGACTGGTCACATTCCTGTGATAGCCAGCATCCCTTGGGGCGTCACTGTCGCCGATTGCAGCATATAATTACACGATACATGAGAAATGCATACACGATTACAAATGAGATTCTTTGTTCTCGTCTGTAATCTGTATTGGGCCCGAATTCGCCCTCCATCCGGGCTTCGTTTCGTGGAACAAAGAAACCCGATTTAGACATCAAACTTCACTGATGTCGGAGCAGGAATCATGTGCACTCGAGCAGAATTCACTGCATATTTGTCTGCATACTCAAATCCCTCCACCCAACACCATCAATATAAGCAAAAGCACCACGCTCATAACCACCCGCAATGCCATTCCGCTCATCCTCAATCCAAGACAGAATAATGGATACTGAACCCCGTCCCACCCTCTTCCCCTTCACAAGAGCATCTACGTCTCGTCTCCCACCCTCATCGGCACCTGAACGATTACCTCCAACACATGCACCAGAAACAAATCCACCTCATAAAACGAAATGGAGCCAGCATTGGTTGAGTGCCACTTATCCTTCTGTAAGTCTAGCTTCAAATAAGTGCTTTTCTTCTTTCCATCTCTCGAGTTGGGGCGGTGGTTAAAAAACACTCCAGATTTCTACGAAAATGATCTGAAACGGAATACTGATGCGAAGCAGGTATGGACCAACGCCTCCAAAGAACGCAAAGACAGCGACCCAACAAACCTCGACTCGGACGAGGGTCTACTCTCTCACGTCATTGAGGAAGAAAATAACGATCGCTGGGGCTCAGGTCCGGATGAAAACGAGAGGGAGAGGAGGGCAGGAGAGAGGAAAGTGAGAATAAGACAAATGTTAGAAATAGGTGCACTGTTTGGGATTGGTGCGATATTGGTAGGGTTGGTGGTGCTGTGTGTGTCTGCGGGAGGGGTTATGAGGGGTGCTGTTGATGGGAGGTCGAGTTTGCCGTTGCCGACAAGGAGGTGAGGTGACATGCGTGGGAAAGGGAAAGGAAGAGGAAAGATGAGAGGTATGATGGGAGGAATGGGGAGTAGAGGTTAGGAGTGAGAGTGATGGATGTGAATGTGAAGATTTGGAAGGGA
>FJOG01000004.1:1898848-2024773 GCA_900073065.1 Phialocephala subalpina | reverse complement strand
CCTCTCCCCCTCTTTCTCCACACCATCTGAGAAGTAAGCCGTTCGTCGACCTGCGCCAGGATTGAATGCCACTGGTGGCTAACGCGGAAACAGACTTCACTCCTCAAAGGTCTCATTTGAGTATTTGCTGCTACCAACGTCGCCTCGACGAACCTTCAGGAGCTGGAGATCGTTGAAAGCCCTCAAAAAGGCGTAAGTCTACCTCTCCAGTCCTGCTCGATCTACTAAGCTGACCAACAGTCCATCAAAAGGTCGAGCTCTCGGATTGTGGCTGTCGCATCCTTTCGGGGAAGCGCTGAGCACGTCGAGGGCGCGCCTTCAGACAGGCAGGCTTGTCCTGCGGCATATCACATGGCACAATGTGCGTTTAAAGATTCGACTGTTCACATCAATCAAGATGTCTATGTTCTTATTGGGTAAGCTTCTCTTGACATTTCTTTTGCCTTTATTTCAGCTTGAGTGAGATACTGATCAAACTTTTAGTGGCCTGGCATGGCACACTGACGAGAAGGCTCTTGACGACAGAGAGGAGGAGACAGCAACTTCAATCGCAACATCAAAATATTTGCTTCGAGAATTCCCTCCCAGGACAAGATGTGGCTTGTCAATTACCACTTCCCTCTTCAATCCTCTTTCGCTTCCATATCAAATTCCACCTACAGCAGAACAAACATGACGGCGGCTCTCAGGCAAGCATATATATACGAACTGGCAAAATAAACCAAGTAGCTATCTTGAGGGAAGCCCGGAGGCGACCGAGACTGCTGAAAGCCGCAGAGTAGTTCACTGGAAGGTGACCGAGGTCACATCCGACCGCACCCTGAAGCGTAGCTACAATAAGGCAGTTGACGGTAAAGCGTGCATTGTGGCTCGATTCCAGCCCGGGATCAAGCGTAATGCGTCCGAAATGACGGTAAACTAGATCAACCAAGATGTCTAAGCTCTTCATTGGGTAAGCTTTTTTTGTGACAATCCTCTTCTCACTCTAACCTAGCCCGCTAACTTCCTCTCTAGTATCCTCGCATGGCACACGGACAAGGAAGCAAAAACTTGTTGCGACTTTTAATTTCTCTAAATGACAAAGTTTGAACAACATCCCGGCTCTGGGCAGAGGCTGCTGGACAGGTTTGAGGAGTTCGGTCAAATCGAGGAAGTAGAGCATGGTCAACGAAAGCTATGCTCAGAGAACTTGGGCCGAGAAAGTCCAGGCAAGATAAGGAAAGAAATGCCGGAGAATTTATAACTTGTAAGTTTTTCTGCTTCCTCCATAACTATGTGCATAGCTAACCTTTGCCTTGCAGGTGGTGGTACCGCAAACCAGGCAAGATGGTCCGATCGAAAGAGAATCTCGAATCCCGCAAGGAGACTTTAGAGCAGCTCAAGAATCCAGGAAAGGCTGGGATATTTAAAATGCTGTCATGAAGCCGCGAAACTTTCGGTGACGAGTTCACGGTCCACTACGAGCCATCCCATGTTGTCAACTTGGCCCTCCTGAAGGAGCTTTACAGCAATCAAGAGAATGGTACTCTTAGCAAGAACGCTCTCAAGCCAAGAACAAGCGTTTCAAGGCCAAGTAATTCTCACCCTCCCCTTGGCCAGCACCACTATCAGATGCATTTCTAACCAGCTACCCTGCAGGTCGTCGCCGAGGACTGAGATACCAGTCGCAGCCGTGGCTTCGGATTCGTTCGATTCACCAGCGAGCAAGATACCGAGACTGCTATCAACGTCACGAAAAAGTTACAATTACAAGGCCCAAAAGAAACCTGTATCAGTCTTTATTATCACTACCCCCCTTAGGGCGAGGGCACGTAGTGGTCGGTGTTTGTTGGAGGTGGACTGTGGCTGGCGTTGTACAGTAGAAGCAAAGATATTTTCTCTCTTCATGTTTTGTCCAAGTCTGGGAGGAATGAGCGATTGTTGAGAGAGGCATGTTCCTGGAGTTGGAGGTGTCAGTCGTAATGTAAGAATTGCTGGATAGCACGTCTAACGGTCTAAGCAAACGTACCTTCCCTGTCGAGGGACAACCTCGCCAAAAGGAAGGAACTGATCATTTAGGTAGGTATGTATCCTGGTAAAATATTTCTTCAGAAATCTCCATCTTGATGTGGCAAATTTCGAGACATTTGATATTACTCTACACTCCAAATTCTGCACGTCAGAACTGCTGCGAGCCTGCACCAGAGTTTCCTCCAGCTTCACCCTATTCATGTATAGTTCGTCATATTTCGGGTCCTAGCCGCTATGCTCTTACTCAAATCCATCAGAAGACATCACGATCAGTCGAAAATGCACCCCAAGGGGCTCTTACCTCCGTCCACTTTCATTACGCGTTTGGGTCTGACACCCAAACATCGTCGCGACTTCCAAGATCTGTTTCTTGCTATGGAGGAGTTGAAGACTAAGGCAAGAAAATCCGAGGCAGCTTTGGCAGAGGCCAAGAGTCAAATTTCCCAGGACACCGGGAAGCTAAACCCGAAGCTCAAGCATCAGGATGAGCAGTTGAAGGGAGAGCGTGAGGAGGAGGGGGTAAGAGCGATGGTATGGATCTTGTAATGTAATTTGTAACACCAAATCTCTAATCAATTTGCTGCCAACAGTTCTTGCCTCATTGTGCTTGTGTTCCTCTGATGTGATCTAGATTCGCCTTCATACCTCTCTCGAGCAAGACTGCATGAGCAAAATGTTGACAACGATTGAAGAATATCACCATCTGAATGTTTGCTCTCGTCATTCCTCCTGAATAGCAACCTTTCCCAGGTGCAAGCTTGTTTCCAAGCAATGTTCGTTCTTTGCTGGAGATTTGATGATTGGCTGCTGATGGCGGTCTGCCAGCAGCACCTTCCCAGAATGCTGCACTGCTCTTTTGTCTTGCAACATTGTATGACCTTTCATTTTTTGTGACATTTCAGACAATAATTAATCACGTCATTCATTCAGTGATCTTAACACTTGATCCAAAGTTTTTGGCGTTCGCCCAATTTTGCATCCATTCCATGTCTGCACTTCTAGCAGCCGCTTGTTCCTTGTCCTTCCAAGCAGAACTCTGCTTACCTCTCAACCTCACTGCCCTAGCTTATTTTCTATGTCCTCCCAAGACCTCCTTCCTAGATCCGCAAATCCAAGCCCAACCCTTACACAATCTCGCTTCCTGTTACATGAAACCCCTTTCCCTTCACGCGATCTGACATCTAGCATTTCCCTTCACTCAGTACTCTCTGCACCATCTCCCACCCAATGATCATATGCATGCCATCTATCATTTGTCCTTGTATCCTTCCCTGCCATTCCAAATCAATTCGCAGCATCCGTCCACGATTTTCCAAGCCCCTATTCCTACCCGAGAACCAAGATATCGCCACTGAAATCGCTTCCCCTAATGCAAGCGAGCGCGGTCTGTGCAGGAACACCACTTCCCCTTCTTTGGAATCGGGTGGTATTCGGACAGGATGTCTGCAGCCTTCAACTAGAATGCAAATCGGCAGATTAATGTACAGCATAACGCATGGTGAAGTCTTGGGGGGATTTGTTCTGTGGTTATATGGTTATGGTTGAGGCGTGTTCTTGTAGTAGTGCTATCGTGCAGCAGCCTCAGTTCCCCTGCTTCCCCTATTTAAACTCGCTTGGTGTTCGGATCTCAACTTGCAGCCGTGAAATAATTTGTACCCTTGGACTTTGAGGTAATTTGAAGTATTTGGCGCATTATTGCAATGTATCGTTCCCGGTGGTTGCGTTGTTATTTCGGGTTGATGTCTTGGTGGTGGGGGTGTCGTGCTGCAGGCAGGGGCTCGGCTAATTCTACTGTGGTGTTTAGAGCTTCGACGAGGAAGGAGGAATTGGATTTCCTGCCAAATTAAAATGCTAGCAGAGGCACCGAGAGGGAAGGGGTAAGTACTAGTGCTATTCAGAATACTGCACCTCTTGTATGCTTAAATTCCTTGTCGATTGTCGAGTCATAGTGGTAGAGGTGGTGAAGGTCGGTATGGGGTGCCAGCTATCCTGGAGCTATTTCGGACGGAGGTGTGGACTGAGACAAAGAGAGGAGTTGAGGGCGCAGCAGGTGAGGGAACCTCAAAGCTGGCAGTGACGGGAAAATTGTAAACTCCGATACAGAGTGTCAGAACCTTGGGTCAGCATACACCTCTTCCTTCATGAAGGGGAAGTCATCTGCTCCCAGATTGATTCCAAGGATTGGAGCCATAATCTTGATATCATCGAACACAACGGAGTGCAGAATAGCAGATAATAAGATACATCTGTGCAACCCTCGAGCAGTTCAAAGACTGGCATCAAATGGCTTTTAATGCAGGCGGTTCTTGAGGTCCTTCGCGGGCTGATCCGGGTTGAAGACATTGTCAGGTAGGGAGTTTGGCAGCGACAGCAAGCCTGGTAGGTAAAATGTCAGCATTATGACGGAAGAGACTGAGAGAAGCTCCGTCGAAGAGGTTGCACTGAAAATTGGATACTAACCATTGCAGTAGACCTAGACCTGCAATAAATGCAGTCTTTCATGAAAGAAACTTGATCGAGATGATCTTGGTTGAAATACCGGATAGCTTAGTGTTTGTGTGATGACTGCAAGTAATGTGACAAACAGAACAAGGTAAGAATTCCCCCTAACGCTGAGCGCAGCGTATAGCTCGCCCGAGAAACCGCTTCCATAGACCACGAGGCTAGCCATTGCTTCTAATGGAGGGCCGGAGACCCTGTGTCTGAGTTAGCACAGCGAGCAGGTAAGGTGAGCTTCAATATGTTATGGCCAATCCAAATCCTTGGCAGACCTGAATGGAGAAGCGCGTGGTAAGAGCGAACTCACCCCCGAAGTGGTTCGGCAGACGCCTTATGGCTCCCAAAGAACAGGAGAGATCAGTTCCTGTCTAGAGCAACGTACAATGCCATGAAACAGGTAGCGAGTTTGCAAGTTGTCTCGAAGGCTCCATCTTACCCTGCTAGCGTTCGTAAAAAGCTCGCAGTCGAATCTTAGGCCTAGCTAACCGATTAGACTCACCGTATACCTGCAGAGATCAGAGATCGGAATTTCAGACGCGTACAAAGTTTTCCCTCACATACCAGAGGGCGGGTCAAGAAGTTTGGGGCGATGGTTATCAAGTGATCTAAGGAGAAAATCGCGCTAGTGACAAACTCGCTTATTGACAACAAAAACCTCCTCCACAACAATCTTTCGATAATAAACCTTCCATCAATTACACTTCAGATACACTACGTTGAAGTAGAAAATTGCAGTCACTCGATCAGAGAAATATGTGACAAGCTCACAACATAGCAGCCTCCCCATTCATTGAGTGTCTAACGTACATATAGGAAGGTCGTCGTCGTGGCATGCGACCCAGCGCAAGACTCGCGGAGAAGAAGGTTCGGCGCAGCGGTATGTACTCGATCTCTACATCATTCACATTGTCCCGGATCTGTCTGGATCATACAAAGCTGATAAGTCCTGAAAGATCAAAAAGTTGTAAGAAGAGCCCCAAGAAGGTCAAGGTCGCCCGTATGTATTCCTCATTCTCCCGGCCTTACCTGGTCATTAGAATCGCTGGAAAGTCCTAGGAACAAACACAATACTCAAGGAAGCCCCTGTCAACGTCAGTATTGCATCCAAGCTCGGCCTCTGGAATCCCTGACCCCGTTCAATAGCAGTTCTCTCCGTACGATCGTCCTGATTGACACGACTGCCTTCCTTGGCAAGTCAGGTCACAAAATTTGCATTCACTGAGTTGACTACCATATATATTTGCGTGGTTGGGAAGGAACGAATCGGTGGTACTGGTTGGTTGGCCGTGTGGCGGAGATGAGACAATGGGAAAGGACATGAAATGAAGATGTACTCTTCAAACAACAGCTTCTGTCTTCAATTTTCATGCTATGAGCATTAGTGACAATCTAACGAAGTAACACTACATTCATTCTATCTGTTTTGGAAGTTGAAGCCGTTCAATTTGTCGCCAGCCACCTTTGCATCCATCACACCCTCGTAGACAACAGACGCCGTGCCCTTGGTATTGTTTGCGATCCCCTGGAGCAATCGACTGTATCGTATTAGCAAGCCGAGTAGTGCAGTCGAGAATGGAAGGTGCTTGCCATATCCGCAGGAGCTTGCTTCTTGGAAGTCACGGGGAGGACAAGGATCTGGTAGATCTGCATGTGCTACAACAACCACCAGCTTTGAAGAACAACAAAAAAGCCCATTTCGAACATTACCGAGGTCAGAACTCACCAGTAATCCGTAATTTCTGGGAAATAATTGGCTCTAAGGGTTGGGTATGTTGAGGCTTGCTTAGAGGTCCCTAGAGCCAGTCAACATCAAATTCAACACCTTCAGTAGCTCTCCGCAGTAGTAATACCTACTAGAACCATGATTATCAAGAGACATTACTTCAGCAGAGCTCGACGGTCGATTGAAGGATGTGAAAAGACTCGAAGAGTTATGTCAACCATCAATGAACGCTGGCTGGCATGGGCTAATTACTTCAGCTTTCAGCATAGAAGCCTACGGAGCGCCTCCGAAGCCAGACGCTCCTGGATATTGCCGACCAGCCCTATGAAGTTCAATTATATTCTGACGAACTGCTCAAAGTCTAATATTAGGACTGCCTATTGGCCGCACTAGAGGCTCTAACCCATATCCACCTTCACCCCACCTTTGTCCACGCTAAAGGCTCAGAGACATATCGAGTTTTTAGCCAAGAAGTGCTTGCCAACAAGAAGTGCTTGCCAAGGATGCGTGGGCTTTCAATGAGAGAGGTAAGCGGGGCAATGAAATACATAAACCTGGATTTCTTACCACGATTTGAAGTGCAATTCAGCCACTTCCAGCCGCGCAGAGAAGCTGCATCTTGTGACAATAGAAGATTGGCTTAGAGGAAGCACTGAGGCTCAGAATCATTCTGGACATTCAACATACATGAAAATAAGGTCGTCTTGATATTGGCGTTCTGCTTTCACTAGCAGTCAGTTTCAGTGAGCAACTCCAATGATAACACAAACAGTACCATGCATATGGCAATTACCGTGCCCAGCCTTGAGGAATGCACATTTCAAGCTGCTGACCTCCACCATATTCAAGACCTCACTGTGGGGAAATTAGTTTTCCGCCTTCAGGAGGCAAGTCAGCTGAAGGCAAGAATAAATCCTCCGTCATTTTTGGCCCCAGACGACCGTGTTGTCTTCGATGACGCCTCATTACCGTAGCGCGTTACGGGCAAGATTCAAACGATCGTGGGGCGTTGATCTGGGTGCATGATTGGGCCCCGTCACGTCCTCACGGCAAGTTCCTGTGTGAATTGGAATACCGACGGTAGTGCGGGGTGGATCAATTTCACGCCTGGGTACTACAATGGATCAGGGCCGTGGGGTACATTTGCAGCAACCGGCATACGCATATGTGAAGAATATCGGTCCGCTTAGCGATCAGCAGACGCTCTCGACGAGCTAATTGGAGACACAATTAGCTGGGCAGATGCACCCGATTTTGACAGGTCATGGCTCAACACCCAAATGGGTTCTGTGTAATATCCCCGTGATCTTACTGACACTGAACAGCCGATCTTTCAGGCAAAATTTGTCATTACTAGTAAGCAAGACTTAACCCAAGAATGGTCGAAGCGGCTGTGTGCTTGACCACTTTAGCGATATCACTCCGGACATGTCAGAGGGGTCACTCTGGGGTACAGTGGGATTGTTCCCCCAAAGTAGACGCTGGGGAGAGGGTAGCAGCAGCATGGGAGCAGAGCTTTTGTATGATGCCCACTGCCAAGCTTGCTGCAACGGTGCTACTATTTCCTTTTGGCAGACGATCCCCATCGTCACCACTTCTTTCTTCAAAATTCCACATGTCTACAGCATAAGTTCTTCAAAGAAGAGACAGAAGGGGTAGGACATGACTTCACACGAGCTTCACGGTTGGAGCAAATTTCAGGGCACTTCTCGTTTTGAACATTTCATTCTCTTTTCTCCTTCTCCCTCTCCTGCTTATAGCTCTTCACAATACAATTACATATGTTACAGTACACTCCCGCAGCTACCTTTCAAGTGCCTCCGAATAAATCCTTGCTATCGAGGGAACAGTTCGAGTTGGGTGATTGAAAGATCGAGACGGACAGGTTCCTAGGAAGCTGTCTCTCGAGAGGTACGATAGAGGTCTGCTTGAAGAAGTTTCAAGCAAAGCTACACAGAGCTGATCCGCTATCCAATTGCCCCCACTATGTTCCCCACCGGATGGTCCCTTCCTCCTGTTGCTGCATACAGTTGCCGTTGTTCGCAGGTGAACATTGACCCTGCGCAGCTGTTGGCCCTGTTGGTTGGGATCGTACTGGAAAGACATTTTGCCGAACGAGCTGTGAACTATGAGTTTGGGAACTGGCAGATTAGGAAGGAGAGAGTCGAAGAACTTACCTCTGCCTATTATTATTCAGAAGTATTCTAATTCAGTTCGGTGCAACAGCCAAGATGCCTCGCTGACAGAGTGGTACTGGGGGCAACAACAACTGGAGTTGGGTAGTGGTGCATTCGGCGGTGGTTGTAGTCAAGGTAACGGTAACTCAGGAGGGCTTTGGAACGATGAGATTCGTTGAGGAGTGGTCTCCGAAGAGTGGCGGCGGGTGTCTCGAAAGATAGGTGAGTGGGTGTTAATTGAATTGAGGGGTAGGTTATCGTGAGACGCAAAAGTATTCCTTTGTCGGACGATAGAAAGGACTGCGCGAACGTTGAGTAATGAAGACTGAAGACACACGAAGAGCGCAAACGAATTCGCAGAAGGAAGTGGGTGGGAGGTCGTAGATGTAGGTGGAAAGAGGAAAGGGCAGTGCGTACGTTGATTCAGGACGAGTGCCAACGCGATCCTTCCTCCTTCCTCAAGTACTACGCCGAGGGGCCTAAATATAGTGAGCTGACGAATGGAGGAAAGGTGGAGCGTAAAAACATACCAAGGTGCTGATAAGCTTCACCACTTCATCGAGCTTCGTGCCAAACTCCGATGACTGGCTGGGGGTGGCAGTCAGCCGTGGAACGATGAGATTCCCCGAGGTGCTACTGTCAGATTAGTCCCTATTTACCGACTTGGGAGTCTTTGAGGACTAAAGCATGGGATCGAAGGAAAGGAAGGGAGTGTTGTGTGTCGGGGAGCCGCAGGAGAATGAAAATTAGGAACCCAAAATTTACCTCAAGACGCGTTGTCGAGCTCGTCACTTGTGGATGGTTTCTGCCTCCAGGATTATAGCTATGATTTGTCAGTACAAGCTCGATCTTTCCTCATAGCTGCCATCTGAGCAAGGATCCTTACAAGGTGATATTTCCGCGTTGTTGGGAAATTATGGTGAATTGCAGGTGAGGTGTGGGATGGGAAAACCTTTTGAAGCGAAGGCGAGTTTTAGCTTACAATTGAGGTCACATGCCCCCAACCGACGCGAGGGGAAGAACACAACTATTGTTCCTTCCTCTTCTGATTACCAAGAAGGATATTGTTGTCTTAGGCTAGCCTGGCTATTCATTAACAATAGGATCCCATGGGTCAGCAGCAAGTTGCTGAGAATCCAATGACTTCAACAACGATTGACCAAGGAACTTGCACGTTTTGGTGCGAAGAGAACATTTCACACACTGAAAACATGTTCTTTAACATCAAGAGACGTTCTTCTTGGCACATTCCGGATGATGTCGAAGATACAAGCCGGTGCTTTAATGCTCACATTTTCTACTACAAAAATCTACCAGATCTGACCCGAGTTTCTACAGTACAGCTACTTTACATGACTTTCCCAAAGTCCGCTTCTCCCGAAGGCAAAACTCGAGCTAAGGGCATATCTCTCAGTCTCTGGAGTAATTTCTTCTCCATCTGGGCTCCATCTGGGTTCTTGGCTGGAATTGGGGGCAGCGGAGTCGCGGAGCTGCCTCGAACACGGCCAACCTTGTCCAAAGCACCGAATAACCCTGATGGATGTCGCAGTGCAGCTGGCGCGCCCTTCCTTCAACTGGTAGTGGGTTGATTAGAGCGGTTAATCTAGGTATTCAGGAGTCCCTCGAACTCAATGGCGAGTTCATTGACGCTGGGTGGCTTTTGAGCTTGCCCCGTTACAGTATAATTTGTAGACGCTGCTTTGGGCCTCGGCCAGGACTCCCAGTCTCTGCATTGTAATTGTCAGCCAGCAAACTGAGCATCAGCAGCAGACGCTATCTCACCTCCACGGCAATCCAACGGCAGAGCTAACTGGTATTGCGCTTTGCTTCAAGTATCTCGTAATTATTAACGGTAGTGGCCCGAGGCGGACCTTGCCTGAGGAAGTTACTGGCTATCATTGCATAAGCGTCCTGCCTTAGCAATTCGAAGTTGGCGAGCAGTTTCGCATAGACGGTTTTCAAGGTTATCTCTCTCAGATATGATATATTCAATCTCTTCTTGGAGGCCCTTAGCCTGCTAAGTGGTTAAGGTAGCTTTAGCTAGTCGCCAGCTTCTTAGAGGGACTATCAGCTCAAGTCGATAGAAGTTTGAGAAAATAACATGAGCCCTATGTACTGGTCAGCAGGAAAGAGACGCGCTGCTGCAGAATCATTTAAGTGTGCTTGCAAGGAGCCACAGGGACTGGCCGCTGGGGTCGTCACTCACGATGGGGTCGATGCTCTTGATGAGCTTGGCTGCCTGGTCAATCTTTGTTCCAAACCAGGACAGCTCTTTAGAAGTCGATTCGCCAAACAGGCAGGACCATTGGCTCTCTGATGTTTCTTGCTATACGAAGCACCGCACTCGCCGACTGAGCACGTATTGTTTGATGTGGCAAAGCAAGATTGACAAGTGGTGTGCCCACAACGAGTAAGCAAGGTAGGCTCTGCTAGATAGACATACAAGCCGGCCGTTTGCTCCAATCCTAAGAGCTCTGCCGTCAGCTTCCTCCAACGAGGCTTCGGAGAAAAGAGCAAGGTTCGCCTGAAGCCAAAGGTATCAACCGAAACGCCATCTGGTAGTAGGTGTATACGCATGCATTGAAGCGCGCTCCAACTTTGTTTCTCGAGGACCTCTTCAACGAACTTGAGGGTAGGTTGAAGCTTGCGCAGCTGACATCTCGGACTTGCGAGGCCCGTGGGTCCAGGCACCTCCTTCGCTCAGTGTAAGATCTGCCCCGCAGGAGGAGGGAAGCGTTGCATCTTAGCTGGTTGGAATTTGGGCTGTGGTGGGATCTCGCAGTCCTAGGTGAGGATCCTGCAAAGAACTTGAAGTCAGTGACATAGCTTTAGCAGCAAGATCCACGGTACTTACGAAGTAGTGACATTCGGCAATGGTGGCTTCGATCTCGAGCTGACATTTCTCTCGTTTGAAGTTTGAAGGCGTGAAGAAGAGCTGTGGAGGAGCTTTTGTGGAGTTTTGGCGAGCCAAACGGCACTAGCGAAATTTGCTCTCAATGCCCAATCTTCTCAGCGTCGCCCTTCACGTGAATTACACACGTACTTATGAAAGACAACTTTATGAAATCACTCTCCATTGCTCGGACATCTGGCCAGTGCATAATCCCATAATAGTCACTCTCATTTCACCTCCTTGAACGCCACCCTCGCAAACTTCACCTCAGCCAAATCCTCCCCTTCCCTCCAATCTCTCCCCAACCACCCGCCATTCTGATCCCACACACCCCTCTCCCCATTCCAATCCCACTTCCCCCACAACTCCTCCTTCCCCATATCCTTATTCCTCCCCTTCAAAAAATCCCACATAACCTCGCCCTTCACCCTCTTCATCCTCATCTCATTTCCTCTCACTTCACTCCACCTAATATACCCATAATCATCATCTACGACTACCAGCGTATCATACCTCAATTTCCCATCGCTTTCGCGCCAGCCTTCGGCTCCTCGACCTCGGATCAGGGAATAGAGTTCATTGTTCCCAATTTGCATCGTTATTCTGTTCCAGAATTTCTGGGAAACAGCGAATTTGGAGACGTGGATGGACGTGTGCGGATGCAGGAGTTTCTGGGAGTCGAGACGGAAGGAGCGGGGTCCGTTGTAGCGGATCCAGAGGAGAGTGTCGAGCGTCGGATGTAGGTACATTTTTCTACTTGGTCCTATAGTTGAGAGATGGTAGTGTTTTACGACTTCGGTGCGGGCTTCATGGTTGGCGTGGAGGAGAGGTGGGACGGTTGGAGAGAGTTTGATCCGAGTACGGACAGCTGATGAGTGGTTGAGGTGGAGGGTACGGGGGAGGATTGCGAGTTGCCAGATTTTGAGACGGAGCTCGGCTGGGAGGAGAGGGAAGAGTGTGAAGTTTTGAAGTGGAGGATGTTCATTTTTGATGGATAAGTTGTCTTGGATGAATTTCACAGCCTCACTCATGGAGGACATATCCAGTGGATCAACCATAGCTGATGGCAAAGGCTGAAACCAAGAAGCCGAATCACATCAGTCGTGAGTCGACGATATTTCTACACTGGAGAACGTGACAGAGGGTCTTTAATTCTGGAACTTCGAATTGACTTTGAGTTATAAAAAGTAGAATTGAAGTCATGAGGATTGCGGGTTCTTGAGATGTTCGATGTCTGACTCATTCGGTATGGTGTAGTTATGCATGAGGCTGAAAAGCTGCGCCTTTCACCTGCTGCCAAGACGTACAGTGGCAAAGGACCCCATGTCACGTCTCTTCAAGGCGTGCAAATCTCAGCTCAGGAGTGTTCCATCTGAGCATGGTAGTAGCACTTTCTTCAATGCCTGCTCTGTACTGACTTATTTCCTCTTCGTATCCATTTTCGTCGATAACGAAATGAATTTCTCCTGATAGGAAGCTTCCTCTATCATTGACGATAGTCAAGGTTTCTAGGACTTTTGATGTTCGGATGCGGTCGTAGATGTCGGTGTATAGGGGATATGCTTCGATCCTCTGCAACAGCGACTTCGAAATGGCAAGGTGTCGGACCTCCTGCAGAGCCGGAGTCTCGCTCATCCGATTAAGAGCAGAATTGCTAATCATCCGAGGAGAAGTAGTGAAGAACAAGGTATCCTCCATGCTAATATATGTTGGTGTCCGTATCCGGCTGCCCCCATCGCATCGCATCAATTGGTAATGGCGCAGGCCTTCTTCTCGTGCTTCGTGGCAGGCATGAAGGATGGTAGGTGTTTGATTTCGTTTTCTTGTATTAACAACCACTCGAGGCTCAATCGACATCTGCCATATCTTGATTCGTAGTTCGTAGGGCAGGAAGGTGAAGAGAGGAAATCCTGGATTCGATGTGGCCAGGCATGGAGGGGTTGATGCGGGGTTCTGCAGATTCGATGTCAATGGCAGACTGGGCCGAGTAGCATAGCAGATATCTGCAAACGGATATGCTAGAGCCATGGTTGGTAAACGAAGGAGAGAGAGTTCTTGGAGATGTTTACGTTGACGTGAAGACGCTGCGCACGGACTGGAATGCCAAGGCCGCCCACACCCCAAAACACAACCTTCCACCAGGCACCAGCCAAATCTCGTTGGAACAGAATGTGGATGAAGATATAACATAATAACTACAAAATAGAAGTACTCATACAAACACCACACCAGCTCCACAATGAGCTATTCCCGACACTCTCCGCCACAATACATGTTACAAGACCCGTCAGTAATACCTCCTCCCTTCCTCCACTGTCCGAGACTCGAAATGAGGCTAGGTAGGGGGTGCGCCAAACGGATGATAGCTCCCCGAGGCTGTTGGCTGTGCCTTTCCAAAAAGAGAAACTCGAAACCACTCTCCAAAATCCAAAATCCAAAAATCCAAAAGGGAGAAAGAAAGAAGCAAGGAAACTCATGTACAGGGAGTTCAAGTACAGTTGAAGAGAGACGAATCTCTCCTCTCTGGGGCGGCTCCCATAGCATTAGATCGTTTTGAGAGGAGAGACCGTCCTTCTCCGTCTCAGGCGGCCACCACGGTTATACAAGGAAGCTAAAGAGAGGAGAGGCCAGCTCTCTCTCTCAGGCGGCCACCATAGTTGTACAAGAGAGTGAAGAGGAGACCAGCTCCCCTCCTCCTCTGGAGCGGCCGTCGTATCCGTCCAAGATTTCTTCGAGAAAGAAGAGCACGCTCTCCATCAGGCGGCCCCCATAGTTGTACAATATAGAGAAAGGAGTCCTCTCTCCTCTCTGGAGCGGCCCCCATGTTTCTACATTGTTTTGAGAGTAGAGAGGCTCCACTTCTCTCAGGCGGCCACCATAGGTGTACAAGAGAGCTAAAGAGAAGAGAGTCTCTCACACTCCATCTCTAAAGCCTCTCCAATAATCGTACAAGAATCTTCAAGAGATTAGAGTCCCCATTCTCTCCGGCGTCCACCACAGCTTTACAGTGGAGGTACCCGACGACTTGTCAGCTTCGGCTGGCAAGCTCTCTTTCGAAAGCGAGAGCGGTTGCACCAAACTGAATCAAAGGAGGTGTATGGGGCTGGTCCCTACCCTCCCACCGACCCTCTCCTCAAAGAGTTGTTGAGGTTGGAGAGATGGGTCTGCGGAGTCGATGTGGTGGGGAGGGTGAGGACCTCAATTTTGGAGGTTAAGAGATCGTTTCCAGCATCGGGTGCCCGACAGCCTTGCCAGTGCTCGCCCGTCCGGCGTACAATTAGCAACCAACTTAGAACTAGTATGGACAAGGTTCCTTGGGAATCGAGCTTGGAAGAGCGAACCAAGACGTATTCATCGACCTCAGGTCCAAGACCACTGATGAGGATCTCAGTACAAGGTTTCTTCTAAGGAAATTGGGTCAACTCACCGAACCAGAAGGGAGTTCTGAAAGACCGGTCCCTCCACCTTCCTTTTTATTGTAGAGAACTTCTTGAAAGGTCGGCAGATGCGTTGAGGTTTGAGGGGAGGTGGAGGACAATCTCGCTGGGGACACTTGCATCTGCCACATAGTTGTATGGATCCTTCTTCCGTGTGTCAGGATGTTTTGACTCGATGCTCAAGGTTTGACCCTGCCTCGATAGTTAGCATCTGACCAAGCAAATTTCGAAGTTGAGTTCTAACCTCGACCTTGCGTCCGTTAGGATTTGCCTTTGTATTTTAGGAAGGTGTGCCTAGGCACCCAAAGGTTCCTGCCCTCTTTGTCAGCAAATGAAAATTGGATTAACAGGGCAGTTATTTCTTACCTTCATATTTCCATTCAATCGAAGTACCACTCGTGGTAAGTCTTACGTTCTCGATGTTGTGCAGCTGCCATTCTAGCATCAGAGTTCTTGTAAGCAGCGCCCGCCACATGTTTCGACGGTACAGGAACCTCAACGGAGGTTGCAGCTATAGCGTTAGCCATGAATTGCCGCTTGAGCGGTCAAGAAATGATGTAGGCTCCTTCTTCAGCTCATCATGATTATCCTCAAGTCTCTCCAATGCGACTTCGTACCAGATATGCGCCAGTCGCGGATTCTTCATGGTTGCTGGGAGGATCATCCCCGCGATTTGACGCAGGGTTCTTCTTCAGCTCGTTGGCCCTAGAAGCATTATTGTTAGCTAGAGTTTCTTTCCATCGGCCTCAGACGCGTGAGGGTGAGATGAAGGTTATCGTGGTTCAAAGGAGAGCACATATCCTTGCTGAAAGTACAGCTCTGCGATATTTCCCTGATACAAAGAACCATGGTGAAGGCGTATTAAATCAAAGAAGACGGCATCTTCTCGCCCTGAGTTGGTGTAGTGCTTGAAACGTCACAAGTCTTGACGGGATCGGACAGAAGATCGGAAGTCGTCACAACAGCAATGTCGCGACGGAAGCTTCGTTCAAAATTGCAGCTATATGTTGACAGCAGAAAGAAAATGACAACAAAAATCCTGTAAAATATGCTCATCGATTACCGGATTGGTGCAAGTGTAGCCTAGGAAAGAGCCGTAAAGAGGGGTCGAAAGAAGAAGTCAACTTACTCTGCACGCAGCAGGAGCCGCAGGAGCCCGGACAGGAGTAATGAAGAGAAAAAGTAGAGCTGTTGTATGATCTAGCCATCTTGGACGGTGAAGAGGGTGCTTTTGTGCTGCTTGTGGACGCGAAGTTAGCGACTGGTCTTCTTCGGGCGGCTTCTTCCTGCTATGAATCGTGCAAGTCGCAAGTTGGGATTGAAGGGCAGGAACACAGAATGCAGATAAGTAGCATACCTTCGACGCATGTGGCAATAGGATCTTGGTTTCAAGGTGTAGATCGAGTTGTGAAAATTTGGATCTTGCAAATAACGTTTTGGTGGACTTGTCCCGGACTCACCTCCCCTGTCGCTACCTAAGTACGAAAGTGGTAAAGCGCCCTTAATCAAAGGTCACGCTTTGCTTTGATTTCAATGTCGCTATCTCCCAGAGTAAAAAGTCCTATCCATTAAAACAACTTTCAACTTCAAAAAATTAGTTCTTTGCAACCAAGATTCAAGAACGTAAGTGCAGCTTCCCAGTTTTCCTGCCACATCCAGCCAACAAGATAGACTAATTCGAATAGGGCTTGGAACGGCCTCACCATCGAACAATCCTGCTTCTCCCCTGATCTTCCTCCGTCGCCGAATAACCATTGGTGTCTATGCTCTGAACCGTGAGTATACCCTCATCGAGACACCCTTCCAAGCATCCGGCTATACAGTTTGTCCTCGGTTCATGAATTTTTCACTTCTCTGTAGGGGTACAAGCACTTGGCTGACTTGCATCTTCAGAGCAAGGGGACGAGGTTGCAGGCATCCGGGGTCCAATAAACTGAAGATGGTGATAGCCAGAAAGTTCTTCAGGCAGGCTTCACCTAGTAGGAGCATGAAGCTCGACGTAAGCCTATTCACATATCCTCGAACGGAGCAACTCTTTAGACAATGCTAGCAACTGCCATAAGGGAAGCAGGCTCTTTCGGTCCTTCTTGTCTTGCGCCGAAATGTCTGTCCTTTGGTGGACGTATGGATGCTGCAGCAAATGGCGAATCCATCACAGACATTCTCGGATACCAGGGTCCCTTAGGACCTTTCCACAACGGAAAATTGCGACAAGCTATTCTCATACCGACTACAGGCTTCATTTACGTCACCAGGTCCAATTCACAGGCAGTGTACAATGCGGCCAAGATCCAAGCCATTGGTAGATCACGTCGACATGTCCAGACCCGAGTCGTCTAGGTCTATCACTTCTTGACTTCTCAAATAGTCGACGCGGATTACTTCGAGGCCCGCGAGGGCAGCAACCTCCGCCAGAGAACGCTGGCGCTCAGAACACTATGCCCAAGACGCAGTCAATCACTAGTGTTTCATCTGCCTTTGGTAATTCTACTGCGTCTCTAGCTGCGAGTTCTTCTTTCCCACCATGCCACCGCCATCAACGGAGAAGCCAAACATCTAGGCGGTCTTCGTGAAGCAAAGAGCAATGACTGCTTGCCACCTTGCTGCCAATTGCAACGACTTTCTAGAAATTCCTGTTCTCAGTCGCATCAACAAAGGAGCACGTTCCATCCCTGTAAGTTCTCTCCCAACATACCAGCTTTGAAGCCTCAGCTGACCTTGGTGAAGTGTAAAAGTCATGGTTATTGTATTCATACTGGTGGATTTCTTACGTTTTGGTGCGAAGGTGTATTATGCTTGGGATGATGTACGATTGGGCTTGGAGGCATGGCATACTGGAGGAATTTGCACAATTAGGTGTTGAATACGTTCACATACCGCTGCATGATCTCTGCCGATCTGCCATTTGGAGATGTTATAGACCGAATCTTGGCCTTCTTGCTGCGTGCTTCCAAACGCCGTGCACATAAAGAAGCTGAGCCTCGAACCCTGCGCCGCTGCTGAATTTTCTACCTCCTGCAATGTTATGTTCCCATTCTTCATCAGAGTGCTGCTCCAAAGTCGTCAGATGTAGGCCGCTTTCGTGGTTGTTCGGTGAGGCAGCTTCAGCATTCATTCAAGACTAGCCAGGTTTGGAACTTCCGGAAAGTGATTGTGAGTTTGTCCAAATGGCGAGAGAATGTACAAATATATTAAGAAGGTTGATGGAAAATCAAATTCAGTCAATTGGACCGTGCAGCTTTCTGATTTGTGCAGGGTCAGTTTGTGTGGCCGTCCACCAAACAGCAACTCTAACACTTCAAGAGTACATAGACACGCCACGACATCCCATTCTATAAATTAAGGTGGCGTTTTGCATCTGTTTAAGGTCTCCATGAAGCTGCTTGTTGTATTGATATTAAGTCTGCAAGTTTCAAAATCGTGAAGTGTTGATACTGTATTTGTGCACGTGATGGATTCCTAGATCAATGGCATGGGGAGGTGGAAGAAGGCGAATGGATTGCGCAATTAGTTTATGACATCAATGCTGACTACGAAAGTATGTCACAATGTTCCAGCTATGCCGGCCCCATCGAAAATCAGCCTTTTGGTGTGATGAATCTTGCTGGCGAAGATGACAGCACCACCGAAGTGATAAAGAAGAATTGACGGGCAACGACGCTGTATTATGATAGATAAGAGAGTGAGTAGATCGCGTAACTAGGATGAGGTCAAAAGCGAGTGTAAAAATTAGTATAACTCTTGCAGTGAAACCTGGATACCTGGAAGCAGTTTCTTGGGGCAATGGCCCCTGTTAACGAACCAGATTCCGATCGACCTTATCGAAATTCGAAGTACTCCCCCATTGTCCCACGTCAGCTTGAGCACTAAAGCAAAGTCCCAACCATCCCGTGACATTTCAAGTGCTGCGTAGAAGTTATAGAACGACCTCAGGCCCAAAATTGAAAGTGGTCGGTGAGGAGGGGAGCAGGCGAACGTCCTTTTCAAATCACCCTTCAAACGTGGAACATTTAAAAGCCATCGCGATCGCTTCCAGACAACCTCCACCACAAGCTTCTCACGACACAACTCCTCTTCAATCTCCATCTCATTCAAAGCCAAATTCCTTGCCACAATGTCCCCTACTAAGACGGACATCCTTTCTAACGAGCTCTGGGACGGCATCATGGGCTTCGTGTCCAGATATGATCTCCCCAACATCTCGCGCGTTTCGAAACACTTCCGCGATTTAGTCAAGTCTCACTTGTACGCAGAGGTAGACCTGGTCAAGAACACCCACGAATCCAGCGCAGTCCTCAAATCCTTCCTCCGATCAATCATCAAGAACCCTGAGCGAGGCAGCCTTGTCAAGCGCATTACTCTCGGCGCGATGTATAACAAACTCCCCATAGGCTTCCAGCCAATCGACAAAACATTCCTCGACGAGATCGATGTCATTGGGCTGTTGCGCCAGGTGATTGATGACTCAGATATCTTGGTATTCTGTGTGGATCATTACTACCCCAGCATCACCAAAGAGAGAAAGTGGGACTCTGTCGTTGGCTTCCTGCTTCTACTGGTCTCCAAGAACCTTCAACACCTTACGCTTCATATATACGACGAGACAGAGTGCTCAAACATCAATGCAGTGGTTCAATTTCTTGCTGGATTTCAACCAACATCATCTGAAGCAAGCATACCTTTCGATAGGCTCAGCAAGATTGAGCTCTTTCGAGATACAAGAGATTCAGACGGCGGAACTACTACCGTAATTTATCAAAATATGTTCTACGGACGGCTTGACCAATCCATGTTGCTTAGACAGCCATGTATGCCGTTTATTGGTCTACCGTCGGTCAGGCGCGTCGTTGGTGGCCAAATTAACAGCATTTACCTTGAAAGATGCGGTCCAGAACTAGCAGCTTCGATGCCTAATATCAAGTCTCTGGAGCTCCAGAGTTGCGATACCACCCCCTTGGTTTTGAGTCGATTCTTTGACCGCTTCCCCAACCTGGAGAGATTCAAGTGGGCTACTCATCAACTTGACCTCATCGATACTCATCCTCTTGCTGCTATCGGCTCCTCTGTCCAACGTCTCAAGAGCAGCTTGAAGGAAATCATCATCAACGAAAACTCCAGAAAGAATGAGCCTAGATTGGTCAGCCTTGTCGAATTCACCTCCTTGAAGACTCTTGAGATCGATTCCTTCACCGCGCTCGGCAAAGCCAAGTATGTCACACGCCCAGATCGCCCTGCGTATCTAAATGGGCCAACCCGCTATCCCAAGGTAAGTCTCATCTTCCTCTTGACTTCTACTGTTCTATTTGACAAGGCTCTTGAAACATAGTACTGACCGCAGAATTTTGAGTATAGGAGCAAGTCGAAGCGCTGATTGCAGCACTGCCTACTTCCCTGGAGCATCTTAAGATCACCAACGGCCCGAAGCTGGAAGACCTTGTTCACTATGTCCCCGAAATTCTCGCCGCAAAGCGCAAGAACCTCGTCAATTTAAAGCAACTTACGTTGACTGGGAAGGGTCGATATAGTCAATGTTGGGTTGACATGGAGGCTGCTTATGGCATGAAGGTGGCAGAGGAGGAAGATGTTAAGCTGGAGTATGTCGATACCTACGATGGACCACAGGAGATCAGAGTCGGAGGACGGAGAATAGGTTGGGCTTGAAAGCTGGTGATAATGTACTGATGGCTCTAGGAGATTGAACAACGCTGGCTTCTGAACATTTCAGTCGAAGGCTTTGCGATGACTACTGATCTCAAGAACTTTAGTCAAAGTGTACTGATTGCTCTGGGACCTTGAGAAAAGGCGAGAGCTGTGGAGATACTGGAATTGTACTGTAGAATAATCACCTTTCTCACACGACTCAAATTTGCTTGTGGTTTTCAAAGCTTGTAATCTTACATTTGTTACTTTGAACTGACTTGACTCTGACGCCTTCACCACACCCGCCACCTTCTACCTCATCCTCCATTTCTCCATTCTTCTTCAACCCACCACAAAATATCTGCAGCCTCCATCATCCATCTTGTTTTCTTGTTCTTGCCAAGATTTCTCTCAGGATAGCAGTGTTGTTTTCAGTTTTGTGAGGTAAAGCGAATTATTTGATGCCCCGTTCATAATCTCCTTAATGACAGCGACTCTCTAGTCGACCTATACTGAAGCGGAAGTTAACAGCGATTCAACACGAATATGAAAGGAAGCACGTACCCCGCTCTTGGACCTTGCTATATCCCACCTCCGGATTGTTCTTGATGACTTCCTGGTCATTCTCTAGTTGTGGAGTATTCGCGTAGCCTCGTGCCCAACCCTTAATGACGATGTAAAGGTGGCCAAGTGTCTCTCTGAACTCAGGTGCAAGGTCGGAACCACCCCCCCGCTTCTACATATAATTCAAGGGCTCTAACACTGATGTCTAGTGGGGTGAGTGAAGGATTGAAAGTCGGATCGTATTTAGGATTTGTCGGGGGGTCGCCGAGCGCGGCCTGTGATGCCCTTAGATGTTCTGGGCCGCACGCGCGCTACACTGACGGAGCCGACGAGTTCCTCCCTTGGCCGAAATATCTGGGTAATCTTGTTAAATTTTGTCAACCTAGAGAGCTGGAGAAGAGGATCCTCGGCAGATCGTGGGAAAGTGGCAGAGAACATGGTCATGTTTCCCCCTCCTGGTCTGTTCATTCAAGTTAGCGGTGCCAAAACAATGAAATTGACAGAGACTTACCACCGCCAGGCATAATATGCTTAAGCACGTTCTCCCAGTCAGATTGTACCATCTCATCAGCTTCGCCAATAACTTTATACGTGAAAGGCTTGAGCTTCAAGAGGCGAGGCCGGTTGATCTGATCAACGAGACGACCTGGAGTACTGGGGATCAGCTTCAATTCTACTAAGGGGCGGTGGGAAGAGCGAGGACTGTGAAGTGAATTGCTAAAGGGGCAGGGATGAAAGGAAAACGGAGTTGGGGCATGATGAAGATGCATGAGGAAGATGCATGATGCGGGGGAAATATGAAGGGAAATGAGAAGGCGATCAGTGAAGATGAAGTAGCAAGGGAGGGGAAAGGAAGGGGGAGTGATGGGTAGAATTCATGGGAAGAGGAACGCTGTGCAGTGATATGAAGTTGAGCTTACCGCACGATCTCTCAGGAGGCAACTTCACACGCGGAATGCTGACGACCTTCCCCTCAACGGAGGGTTTTCAGGAGGCAACTCCATGCACGTATTGGTAATAACCTTCTCCTTCACGATGGGCTTGGCTGGATCAATCCTAGTCCAGGGCCATATGGGTTTTGACTACTACCGCCAGGACCATCGTATCCCTCGGATCCGGGACAACGACCCGTCGAATCGAGAGGCGGCTGGTACTGAGTCGGACGGTCGATGTCAGGCAGGGGAGGTTGCTGACCTTCTTCGCACTGTCCTGGACTTTCTCCAGGCGGTGATGACTTCGCAGCCACCAAATAGGACTCGATAGTGGGGACCGGTTGTTCAGCGATACCTGGTCGCCACCCAAAGATCTGCCCTCTTGACCTGCGGGCGCTGGCCATTTTGAAGACAAATATTTGGTTGTGTTCTGTAGAAGAATTTTGGTCGGAGAGGTTTGGGGTATGGGTATAAGTAGACGAAAACTAGCGCGGATCGAAGCTAGGGGGAGCTAAGGTCCAAAAGATTCCCTGTGAGACCGCCTCGAAGCTGATTGGATTTATGACGGTTATAGCGCGTCATGGCTATGGTATGTGGCTTGCAAGGCATCGAAGAGGTGCCTTCAGGCTTCTGATATCCATTTCTAAGGAGAACTGGATCAGCGATGCTTTCACAAACTTTACAGGGGTGATTCTACGGACAGTCTTCCATTATCCATTTGAAGAAAATGCTCCCTAGTTGCTATTCAGAGAGTATTCATGTACTCAATAGTTTGAGGTAATGGTGGGAGTGGTCACAATTTACTGTCAATTACAAGGTGTTGGTGGCCAATTTGCTGCTTCCCTTTGGACAGAAGCTTTCAAGAGGTAAACACCGTTTTCATACATGCTAAAGTTACAACTACATGTTCACTTCTAGCCCATACATTCTGGTTCATTCTGACTCCTCCTGGCTCCTCCTGGCTCCTCCTGCTCCTCCAACCTCCTCAAAATTAAAGTCATCCAAAGAAGCAAAATATGAGGACTCTCTGCAGACTCTGTGCAATGATGCGAACAACGAAGACGAGATTGGCGAATCGCAAACCTACGGATTAGAGATGTTCTGCCTCCGGTCTGACAACTCAATTCACGAGCGAAAGAAATTGTCCTTTGCCTAGAGGTTATGCAGCTCCGTCACGTTCAACATCTTGTAGCGAGCTGGCCACCGTGATGTCGCTGGGGTTGGCTTCCGACTTCTTGTCGCCCGCTGGATTACCACTGCTGCCGCTGTAACGCAGCTCAGATACCGCCGTAATCTTAACCGTAAACTATGCCGATTAGGAATCGTAAAACCCTTGCAACCAGTAAACAACCCAACATTTTAATGGACATCTCGAACAGCTCGATACCGTTGAAGAAAGCCATGCGAAAGTGCCCACGCATCACATCCATCCTACCACTCGGCCATATACCCCGCTCTTGAGAAGACGCTGTCGAGCTTAACTCTAGTTTGGAATTGTGAAAAGACAGAGACGGTGTATATGCAGTTCGATGGGTCGGAGGAGCTGGAGGAGGCGAAGAACCGTGGACTGGGCGATGCAGCTGTCAACTTTTGGTGGATTGGCAGCAGTGGGATCGAATTCTCTATAAGGACCCGAACATTAGCATCTGTGAGAATCTCCATCATTGGGATAAGTACCATACAGCTCGTCCATTTCGATATTGACAACCTGCGCTTGTGGATGCTCTTTCGCTTCTTGGTAATCTTGCAATTGCCACAAGACTTGCTTGAACTTCTCGTCCCAACCGGTATGATTCTCTTTCTCGGTGTCCTTGAAGATCTCTTCAAGAATGCAAAGGCGCTCCCAAGTGGGAAGGTTTTGTGAAGGTGCAAGGCAAAAATGCGAGGAGCCCACTCCAAGAACCCAAGATGCGCTCAGGCTTTGAGCCATCGGCGCGGAACTGGCTCTAAGCACAGTCCCGCGAGGCAGTATATGACTCGAGTAAGACCGAAACGAACACAAAGAGTGTCACTGGTGCTCAATGTTAGCTAAGTCTTCCACCCAAGTACCCCGACGACAGCTAGCAACTTCGTCTCAAATGCACCCGCCACAAACCACGCCAATTCATCTCCAGGGAAGGAAGATACTCACGGCGAGGGTATTGGATACTAGATCATCCCGCTGAGTTGCATTGAACGCTTTCCGTGATGAAATCCAGCGTCCGTCGAGATCGAGTCCAGTTCCTACCCCAGACTTGCCAGTCGAATTCCTCGGTTGAAAATAGGGGCTCGCCAATGGAAAGAGGTTAGATGTCGACGGCTAGAGACATTGGCAAACACTGTTCAATCATCACCGTTGGATTGTGGAATAAAAGGCCAGCAAAGAGATATCAAAATCACTGAGCCCGGAGCCGCGGCGTCTTGAATTCCGTGTAGATCACGAACTAGGCGCGATGCCTAAAGGGGTAATATAGACGAACACTAGTGGCGTGGCTTGTTCCTGCCTTCACAGCAACGCTCAACTAGGCAAGAGCTCTCAATTACTGCATTGCGCAAGAGCATCACAACAACTAGGAACACCTTCAAATTTGTGTTTGTATCGCGCTCGTGAATGGAGATAGGGAAAGCCGCTCACTCGCTCGAGAATAGGGTAAGCGAGCCCCTGACCAATGACTCGGCTAATCGACTCAGCAGTACTGGCCCGGCAGCAGCAGCAATGCAGATTTTACGAATTCTCACCCAACCTCCGTCGAACATGAGTCTCTATACTTTCAGCGAGTTCTGCAAGTTCTTCGCGATTAGTGCTGCTTCCTAGAATCAATATGTGGGGGGTGGTTGCAATTGGAAGCGCGGAACGTTGTTGGAACGCCGATATCACTATATCTTGCCGGCAGCAAATGCTCGAATATTTGGGAGTGGGTTATGAATTGTGCTTGGCCATACCAGCAACTTCTAGTTTGATTTAAGAGCCGATAGGCGGACGTATGGGGAGGCAGCTGGAAATTTTGGTTTTTGGGAATGGATATCAGCTAGTGCCGATTGCTGAACTCGATAATTGACCATAGATCTGTTGAAAGTAAGGCGAAGGAGCACAAGGGGTTGCGACTTGATACCATGGTTCATCAGAAGGATCCAAGGGGATGAACATTTGGAGTCATGGAGATGGAGATATAATGCTTTGCTGGCTGGAGACTCAACATGCAGAGTTCGAGCGATGTAAGATTTTGACCACTAGTAAGTGTTATAAAGCAGTTCAACGGAATTTGATCCTTCTCCAGATAACCGGAAGCAGATTAGAGGGATGAATGTCAGTGTTGAACAAGCCTATAACGTCTTCGAGAGCTCGTGATTCGGAGCATCAACGTAGGACGATAACCGCCTTCGTAAGAGCGGCCAAGCCACCCGGGTCCCAGAGTCAACCGTGGCAGATATCATATGCGTAGCACGGAGGGGCACTCAAACGATCGGAGAAGCGGCATGTCTTCCACCAGCCTAAGAATATAGGAGGCATAGTCCTCGATCATGTATTCTTCATAACCACCTTCAAGCTTGATAAATTCTCCATTATGACTTCCAATGCCTTCGTATATATGTTCAGTTGGTAAAGGCTCTTCCGAGAATTCGGTAGGGTTCTTTTCGTGCAATCGTAAATCTTACAATACGATGACTATGCAAAGCGGGCCTGAAAACATCCCTAAAGTTTCGGCATATGGTGATATGTGCGCGAAATGTCCGCTGACCGATGATCTGCAAGATGTATTAGCATGGCATTCGATAGATTGGATTATCGCGTGTTATAAGAGTGCAGACCTGATCCCCAACCATACTCCATATCTCTGGAGGTAGTCCAGACACACACGAAGCCATCGCAGCTGCAGCAGATCTCTAATTGACTTCAGAGTATCGAGCCTCCGTGCTGTGATGTCTTGAGATGTTCCAATGCCCCAAATACTCGGTCTATTATGGTCAATGTATAGAGATGGAAAGAGACGCGTCGTCCGGAAACGCGACGAGGGGAGACATGAGCTAGGCCATTTTAGGCAGGTGGGGTTGTGCACTGAACTCCAGCTTCCAATCACTGTAATTTCAGCGTCTGCAGGTTGCCGTCCTTTTTCAGCGGTTGGATCATCAGTTTTCAGGGCGTCGAACAAGATATCCCTCCTACTCGTGTTGCATATCTATAGAAATGGATATTTGGAGGGTAGTAGATATTGGTCTCATCTAAACCCTCCCCGCACATTCTCAGCATACAGCTGCATTTGTCGAATCGTAGACTTCACTCCAAAATTGCCCCGCACACCCTCCGCCAGAGGAAAGAACAACACAGGAAGCAGACTACCCATCCAGACCCTCACTTCAGAATCCTGATTCTGCAAAACCGCCAGCCAAAGACAGATGCATGAGGCGATGATTACTACAGCAGGTAAGAAGATCCATTTCTAACTTACATGGAAATAGCTCTCGACACTCCACGCTGTCCCAACGTACAGCGGTTTGTGCCACGGATTGGTCGTATTCCCATCATTATTTACGCTTACCAGCGACGGATTCAACCGTATATGATTGGTCATGCTCAATGCCAAGTTAGACATGAGGTCGCTGACCTTTTGGAAGTCGCCGTTCGTTTGGACTAGTACTTGCACCCCCTCCGATGAGCTGTTGTCGCGAGGATTGCCAGCGAACACGGTACCTAGTAGAGTGGCGATTGCTTGGACAGCCGTGTCGGATATGCTGTACTCAGCATCTCGTTCCCCATTGGGTTTGGAAGGCAATGGAGACAGAAAATGGTTTACCGGTTGGTATGCAATCGTGTCTGTTGCCATCGTCGACCTCTCATTTGTGGAGTTTCGAGGAAAATTGTCGATGAAGGTGGCCAAGGTGCTCGAAACCTTCTGTGTTTGCTTCCCATTCTCGGTGGAAATGTTGTATGCCTGAACGCAGGGGAAGAGAGCACACTCAAGAGCCGTTGGATTTAGCGGATTCGTGGTTGTGATCATATCGAAAATCGTCAAGTATGGTGTGAGAGGGTCTTGGTAATGGACCGCGTCACGATATCCCTTCGAGGTGATGCTCATATAAGAAAAGCTAAGGGATGTTTCGCCATTCGGGAGGGTCCATTGGGTTGAGTTGCTGGTATTGGATTTCTGTAGTACCCCAGTCATATTCATACATTCGCTGCAGATAGCCAATGTTGGTATTACAGGCCATTGACAGTTCCCAGTCAAACACTGCAGGGTGATGTTCTCAATGGGTGAAGTCATGAGGCCGTTGACTATCGCAGCCCTCATTGCTAATGCAGGTAGAACAATGGAGTCGTTCGTAGTGCGTGGAGTGGAAAACCAGTCGTCATAATGCTCGGTCCGCTGGACAACAGAGGTCACTGTAAGATTGTTCGCCGATGTAGCAGGCCGATTCGTGATGTCGAGAATCTGCTGTGAGAATGGGTCAATGTCAAGGGACAGCAATGTGAGAAGAGCTGCAATGGAGCCTAGGCGACTGAGAAAATCAGCATGTTTTCTTGGGATTTGAGTAGAGAGTGAAAGTAATCTCTGAAGAGCACACACCTCATGCGGGTCAACCAAATCAAAGGCAGGCTTCCCAACGGCCCTCTAGAAGCATCGTCAAAGGTTTGAAGATCGACAAGTCTCGTTGACTGAGGGTGGTCCTTCTCTTTGCCTAGTCCATACCAGAGCCATTTATCTTGACCGATTACAGACGAGATAGTCACCAAAATGGACGAGCGTCCAGTAGTAGACAACAGAGAAATGACGGTGTTTGGAGTAAACCGGAAGGTCCAAGAGGCCTGGGGTCTGTCTTGAAGGTACCGAAGAAAACATACAAGCGCAGTGATTGAAACGAGTGACAAGATTGCGGAAGCAGCTTCCCAAGACCAAGAATCGACTCCTGATAGTGAGTGCCAGCAATTCCTCCCAACTGAAGGGCGATCTAGGTCTTCCCAACTCTGGTTCGCAGACGAAAGCTGACCAATCTCCTCACAACTATGACTAGCAGACTTGTTCACGCCGCTGCCCACAGGTTTTCGCTTTATCGCCTTGGTGGTTGCCACCTCAGGTCTCAGGAGAGGAGTCTCTTGCTGTGTTGCCGTTCTTGCATCCATCTCCGATGTAAGTGAGCTTGACTGCTAGTAATTGTCTCTGAACAAGATATCAGGGCACACTTTGGTAACGTATCTAACAAGGCTGTGAGCTTGGGACGAAATATCAGGTAAGGCTGCAGCAAAATATGAAGAAGTTCTGCTTTCGCAGACCAAGGCTGGAATGCTCAGAGCCTTGTTCCCTGTTGATCATGGGGAACGTAAAGATGAGTCTACCTGGCGCTGAGTCTCTAAGAGGAAGTGAGAGGAAGTGGAGTGCAGGATGAAGGAGGGGTCGAGGGGCGGTTAGTTGGTGCGGCTGAAACGCGCCACACTGATCTTCCTTCTTCGTGGAGAAGATCTATTGGTCAGCTGGATGCATGTCTCATGCTTCCTGCTCCGCAGAGTCTGCACTTGCAGGTAGGAAAACTTCATCGAATTTCTCAGTATTTGGGGTGGGATTTAAGCACTTTGTTGTTGCATGTCAACAAGGCAGAGAGGGGAGAACAAGACAATTTTATATCTTATATTGCAGGCAATCTGTCTACAACATCGACATGCCACACCATCTTGTCCTCAATCGGATCCGAACCATCTGACCTGACCTGTGTTACCTCTCAAGATCGGTGCCCATTCTCAAATATGCCCGCACACATCCCTCACTCTCCACCCATATTCCTCACCACACTAAGGGAATGCCCTATCTCAGCGAGGGGATGACACTCTGATAACCTCCAGGTCAATGCCAGACCGAAAACCTAGCGGGCGTATATGCCACGCAAACATGTACAAAAGAAAGTTGAAAATAGCCTAAGTAAAGCGCAAAGTCGAGAGTGGTCTTCAAGTGTCCCCAGCAATATCTTCTCATGCAAACAGAATATTTTGTTCTTCCCTCCTCGAAAAGCCGCAATCGCAAAAACGCAAATGAAAAGGAAAAGCAAACACGTTCCGTGTGTAAATGCAGCAGATGGCCATCCCAGCCATGGCCCAAATTGGTGCCGCAATTCAAAGTTTAACGCCGTTACTATGCAGATACCCCCAAACCCAGACCCAAGAGTAGGATCTTTCCGAGTTGCACCTTGAACGCCGCGCTGTCGTAACAATCAAGGAAAATAAAACGAGGGCCGCAAAATTTGGCGCTTTTCTGTAACAAATTCGAAAATAATATATGTAGCGAGTGAGTGGTGAGCCGTTATTGTTTATCTCGGCTATTAGTGCGAGCCATAAGGTAGTCTTCGTGGTTAGAAGATACAGATGGTGCTCGTGGTGTTGGTTCTTCGTCCATGAGGTCGAGGTAGGAAGTCGAAGGCTTCGGCGTTTCATCAAGATCAATTTCCGCGACCTTGGAACCAGGCGACTTGAAGACTTCTGGAGGTGTCAAAGTAGCACCAGTAATCTCGGAAGCAGGAGGATTCTCTTCAGCGACGGTCGGTGGTAGCTCAATAGCGTCAGCCCCAAGGCCAACGTCCGAGCTCGACACCACGCTTCCGCGGCTGTTGGTACGCATCATCTCCGTGCCGAGCTTGCTTCCGCGGTGAGTCTTCGAGGCGCTTCTTGGACTTGTCTTCTCACGCACACAAACATCGCCAAGCTCTTCATCCTCGTCATCTCCAGATTCAGCACATTCATGACGATGTTTCTCTATTGACACCCTCTTAGCTCTCATCTTTTCTGTTGATCGCTGTCTGAGAAGGAGCTTGTGCTCCATTTGTCCTGGGGCAGATTCTTGATGCAGGAGATGAGGTGGGAGTGGCTTCGGGAGGTCGCGTGAGTCGAGAACAGCCTCTTCGCTACTGATACCCAGTCCAGAGTTCTCATCCCAGTCACCGGTCGCCTTGCGGCTGATGACAACTGGAACATCGTCATTCATGAAGGACTCGTTATCACCAAACATGCTAGAGCTGATGGAATCTTCCCTGCTTGATCCTCTGAAGCTGCTTCCTGGCATTTGTGCGTAGCCCGAGGAACCAGATGTGGGGCTGTCTTCCAGTCTCAAGCTTTCTTGTCGAAGGCCAGAAGGTTGAGGGTAGCCAATAGGATTCGATATGCTTACACCAGCAGGCGGCGCCTTCCATTGACAGAGTCGACACATTGCTTCAGTAAGCTTGGATGTGGTTGGAGGCTTTTCGATGAGAGCGTCGAAGTGATGAGGTGCTTGAAGTTCCTTCAGGTAGCCGGTGACAGCAACAATGGGAGTGTGCATGTTCGCATTCTTGGTATCCCGAATCATGCGAGCGACATCAGCTCCATTGATCTGAGGCAATTTGAATTCCATCATGATGATATCAAACTTAATCTCGCTCATAGCATAACGCATGGCTTCAGCTCCGTTCGAAACAGTGATAGTACGGCAACGTAGCTTTTCGAGCAGCTTCTCCATGACCATTCGAGAAACTGGATGGTCTTCACAGATGAGAACGTCAAGTGGACGAAACGCAGGACCATCGGCGAGGGTGATTTGAGACATGCGTCGAGAGCTTTGGCGGCGACGTTGCACCCGTAGAAGAGCATTGGCCTTGTCGCCTTCGTTGTCTGAAGATGATGGTGACATGTCGAAGACCTGGCTTCGTCGCTTCCTGTGAGAAAACAAGTCTGCTGGAATCGGGCTTCCTTCTTGTGATCCAACAGTCTGTGACCGAGCACGATTGGAAGATCCGCTGGCTTGTCGAGGTGTCGAGACCTTCTGTGGTGACAACGCTAATGGAGCTGGTGTAGGACCTCTGCCCTTGATTGGCGACGATACAGCGGAAACTGCCTTCTGAAGACTTGCTGGCATACGAGGAACTTCGAAGAAGCTACCTGGCGCTAGCGAGTTGCTTGATTGATGTGACAAGCTGGAAGAGTTACTCGAAGTCTTGCGGCGTCCTTCACCGTTCTGGCCGGCAACAAACGAAACAAGCAAAGGAGACGATGGTTGTGAGGCTCGACTAGGCGATGAGTTTGACTGGCTCAAACCGGATGGAGAAGATGGTCTTTGAGAAGCCTTCGCATTCGACAATGTCCTCTGGATCGGCATGGGCAATATTGGACTGCCTTCCAAAGTCGGCCCCGGAGAAACAGCGCTGTTTGACCCGGCACCTGGACTGATAGCAGTAGTCTTGCTCTGTGCAGCCATTGCTTCGGCCCGAAGCTTCTGAATCACATCTTTGTTTGCCTTCTCCAAGACTGGTAAGTTCTTGAAGGCAAAGTTACCAAAGTCGTCGGCAACCACCGGTTCGCTGAGTCTGCGACTCTTCATGTCGCGCACGTGTGGCGGAATATGCAACGGCATCAAACCTCGCTTGATCGAATTTACTTGAGATCTCACTCGAGACAGAGCATCGTGTGGGCGATCGTGGTAGTCTGCAGGAGCCGTCGAAGGTGGTGAAGATTGATCTTCAATCTCTTCTGCAAATGATTGCAAGGTTGCACCACGAGAGTCGAAATATTCGGTATCCTCTGGATTTTCCGGAGCTGGAACGAACTGCGCATCGTCCTCGAGAAGCTTATCCCAAACTGTGCCCTCGAACCATGGATGGTTTCGGATCTCGTCGCCACCACAGGAGAATCTTTCGTCGGTATTGGCACCAAGTCGGCTTTGCGGATCCAGAGAAAGCAGCTTGTTCATCAGATCTTTTGCTTCGGCAGACACTTCGAAATCGTTATCATCCGGCCAGGAGATCCGTCGAGCGAGAATATTCTCGAACACTTCGTCGGGTGTTCCTGCGTGGAAAGGCGGATATCCGTACAAGAACTCGAATAAAATACAGCCCACAGACCACCAATCGCTCCTCTCGTCCTGGCCGACACCGTTGACAGTTTCGGGCGCAAGATAATCCGGTGTACCCACGAATCGTCGGTTGCTGTCATCAGGGTCGAATAGAGCCATTGGAGGAGGCATCATACTCGTTTGCGGAGGTGTATTTCTCGGCTCAGAGCTAGAGTGGCTGGTTGTATGGTTGAGCGAGATG
This sequence comes from Phialocephala subalpina, assembly GCA_900073065.1. NCBI lineage: Eukaryota > Fungi > Ascomycota > Leotiomycetes > Helotiales > Mollisiaceae > Phialocephala > Phialocephala subalpina. Next base: position 1,992,875 of record FJOG01000004.1, on the reverse strand, counting down.
AGGTCCGGTGAACCAGTGCCCTCGTTCTCACTTCTCTCTTCGATGGGTGAGTTTCGTGCCGCCATCATTTGTGCTCCAGCCGCATCGTTCAAAGAAAAGCTGCTGAACATCTGATTTAATGCCTCACTTCCACCGCTGTCGCTGCGACCGGAAGCTCGTCGAGAGTCCTTGTTGACGGTCGATTCTCGGCTGAGATTGAAGTACGAAGGCGTAGCTAGGCTGGCAGCCAAATCCGGAGTCATTTGTGGAGTAGAGCCAGGCGAGTGGTGACCTTGGAAGTCGAAAGAGGTCGATCGTGACGAACTGATCGATGTTGTGCGAGCGAATGGGCCTTGCTTAAGGAGATCGGGAGCGGACTCATTGGTTGAGCTATTGAGAACGCGCTTCTGGCGACCGATCAAACCCATTCTCGAAAGACCAAAATCTGTGAGTTTCAGATGGCCCTTTTGATCAATGAGAAGATTATCAGGTTTCAAGTCACGATGAACGATGCCTCGATTATGGAGATGCTCCACACCCAAGATAACTTCGCCGAGATACTTCTTTGCCCAATCTTCTGGTAGACCACCAAGAACTTTGATGAGAGAAGCACAATCTCCTCCGTTCAGATACTCCATGACCAGATAGAGATAATCCTTAGAAGAGAAAGTCCAGTACAGCTTCGCAACAAAATCACTCTCGCCTTGCCACATCATGATAGCTCGTTCAGCCTTCACGTTGGTGACTTGGTTCTTGGCAACCATGTCTGCCTTCTTCAGGACCTTGATAGCATAGTAGTCACCAGTTGATCTCTTCTTTGCAAGGTAAACACTTCCGAAAGCACCTTTGCTGATTGGCTTTATGATCTCAAAGTCTTTGATGGATGGCGGTACAGCTCGCGCTTGTGGCGCACTGACGGAGGTCAGTCGAGGGGATGGCGGTGGGCGTGAAGGGTCAGACCCGGCAGCTGAAGATTGTCGTCTATGGTGGCTGGGAACCAAAGCAGGCGAGCTGAACTCGCTGCCAGGGAGCATTGGAGAGGCTGTTGGAGAGACAATGCCTTCGTGAATTGGCAAGGCACGAGGCTTTGTGGATCCTTAAAGGTGACGATGGTTGAGGCATACGGACAGGCGACTCCTGTCTCCGAGGCGAGGTGGCTCCTGGAAGAATGAGACTTCTTCTGTGGCGTTGTCGAGAGCTTGCAGCTCGTCGAAGATCACCAAACTCAGAGATGGGAGACTCAGTCCGGGCAGGGCGAGACATAACTGACGAGGATCTGACGCTACCATCGCTATTGTCACCAGCATCGCTTTCGAAGAACAAAGACTGTCGGCGAGAGTCCTGAGACTGGGAAAGAATGCTGTGCTGGCCGGTATGCGATCGTGGAGTAGGACACTCTTTTGGAGAACTCGAACGTGTTGATACAGCAGTTGATGACGACCGCCTGTCACCAGCTCGACCCAGTTCAGCTTCCCGCAAGGCAATTGCCAAAGAAGATGGCCCATCAAATGATCCGCTGAAGAAACCCTCATCGTTGGCTGGGGTTCTCTCCTCTTCGTCCTCGGAATCAGTCAGCTGGCCCGCGGCGATTTGAGCAGCCTTTCGAATAGCCTCATCGATACAATCTTGTACAATCACCGAGAATTCGATACGGATACGTTCGGAGTATTCGATGATTCTGCGGTGACGAAGGACAGCCTCGACCTTAGCCTTTGCTGCTCTCTCGCTGTCAGCACAAAGTAGTGCTAGACCATGCTCTTGCTCCAGTGTGTTCGTACTGGGAGATGACCATTGCATAACCTGGGAAATTCGCGATTCTGACTGCGGAGATTGTGTACGAAACTCGCCAGGAGCTTGTGATGGTGCTTCCTTGATAGCAGGTGTATTGATTTCGATGGAGGTGTCGCACAAATCGAGCAGAAGTTCCACAATTCTTGCTTGGGGTCGTCGGACAGCAAATGATCGAGCTCGGGCATGTCCAAAGCCAGACCTGGATGGGTCTCTTGATCTTCCCTCGGGTGTACCCGGTGACGCGGTACCGGATGAAGATGAAGATGTCGTGGAGGTCGGTCCAATGGGCATACCCTTGTACTCTGCTTGCGGAGGGGCCAAAGTAGCTGTGTCACCGGAGGAGGGCCGGACTTTCCGTGCTTCGAGAGCATCGAGGACTTTGACAATAGCATGACGATGCTCAATCAAATTTTCGTGACACATCTGAACCTCCATCTCTGCCTTGTGTTCTTGCAGACATAGCTCTGTATGTTTCTCGAACCACCACGGTGGAATCTGACGTTCACAGATACGGCACAAGACTGGCAGCGGAGGGGCGTGATTCTGAGGGTCGTCCAGACCAGCCTCAGCTAATATTGTGAGATAGCTTGCGAGAACCTCGGCACCAGATCCAAGGGATTCGACAATGACAGAGGGTAAGTCAATTTGGATTTCACGCGGTGCAATCCACGGTCGGAAGCTCCACATCGTCTACAGCGAACATTAGCAACAAGTCCTGGACACATCTCTCCGAAACTTACGTGACTTTCACCTCCAGACGATCGATCATATACCATGATGCCTTGTCCTTCGAGATCAATTGTGAAAGGCTCGTTCTCAGCAGTAGCCTCTTCGTCACCCTCGGCCATGAGCTGGTCTGGCATCCGCATAGGCGCCAACTTGGAGGCAGGACCTAATTGAACAGAAAACCGTACAATCTGGCTCCTCGAATCATCCTTCTTCATCGACTCGACACTCTCTGCAAAGACCTCTTTGTTGTCACTGACGAGGAGGTCTTTGATTGCTTTTCCTTGTACCGACTCGAAGGTAGTCCCGATAACGTCGGTCCATGAAGGACTGACCCATCTGATCGTGCCATCGAGACTTAAATCCATGATGACATTGAGGGTCTGTTCGGCAGCCTCTCTCAAGTCTTCTCTCTCCTCCCGAATATCCGCGCTGAGGGAACGCTCCATGACACCACCAACCTGTGCCCGCAGCTGCGACACCGCTGGTGGAGCCAGCATGTCCTTATTGTCCTCCATTGTATTGTAGATTCCGTAGAATCAAGCTCTGCGCCAACATTGACCGTGTCTGCTGCCGTCCCGTCGAAATCGCTGGCTCAGCAGGGTCGCGGTTGATGTCATTCGCGTCGCTGTTATCCGTTATCGTAAGCTCAAAAGCGTGTCGAGACCTGGCAGGGAAGTTTGGCAGAGGGCCAAAGACTAGCAAATGGTGACTGCGTGAGACATCATGGGGATTGATGCTGATGTCTCTCTTTGTCGTGGTGGGTAAGCGCCCCTGTGGAGAAAGCTGCCGACGACTTTGAAGCAGTCGTTCGTGAGGGGAGGGGAATGAATGAGCGAGTGAAGGGGGAAGGTGGGCCGAACTCTATCGAACGTCAAGAGAGGCGTGCAGGCGTCGCACAGTGCCGAGTGCTCGCAGCAATAGAGTTGTGGTCGAAGTTGTCGTGGTCGAGAAGAAAAATAGTTGGAGGATTTGGAGTCTGGTAATGGACCCTGGGTGCGATATGGGTGTGGGCCTGAGGTTAGTTAAAGCGGGGGGATTACTCCTAAGAAGCGTGGTGGCCAACCACAAGCGAGCTCAGCGGCTTCCAAACAACAGACTGAGTGACTCGGGTCCAAACTGTCTGCAAAGGGAGATGAGCCCAGGAATCTTGGTTTGGTCTTGGCTGGCACTGGACAGCGTGATGCAGCGTCTGGCAATTGCACGGCGGGATTGGTGCTGGCTTTGCAAGTGCAGCGTCAGCTAGCTCTAGACCAGTTCCACTCGCTGCGTACTGCAGTCCGTTGCCACAGCTGTAACGGTGAAGTCAGACTCTGACTAAAGCTTAGTTCTACATACAAGTGAAGTCTGCCACTGTATCGATGCCATTGGTACAATCTGGTAGTGTCCTGTACAGGAGAACTAGGTTCTGCTCTGCCGTTTCGCAGCCGTTGATAATTGACTTTCTTTTTCAAACTGCATTGCTAATGAGGATGCACCCTTTTTGTCCCTCTTGGCCCTTTATCAACTCAATTGATCCCAGAACCGAAAGCATCACTCCTGCATTGAACTCTCCGCTCTCTTCTTTGCCTATGGTCACAGAACACAAAAAGAGGTAAAAGATATGCATAGCATTCATTATATACATAAGTTCGGCTGCTGATCGAATGATCCTCGATCGAACGAGGAGTGCGTCATTGGGTCCCTGGCAATCAGCTGCAGGACGATCAATTATCCAGATTGAGGCCTCCGAGCTGCTTATCCATCGTCAATTCAACACTTCTCGGGTATCACCAACTCATTTGTGAGTCGACCGTGAGGTACGGCATGCATCTGTTGATCTGTGATGTGGGAGTCGTCTTCCTTCGGAGCATCTTCGCCTTCCGACTCCAGGGATGCCATATTGTTGTCTAGGGGGGGTCAGAAGGCCGCAAATAAGAATAACTCGCAAATAATGCACGATGTTCTGTCGGCCTTCGAATAACTTCTATCCATCCTGCATCCCTGGTTGCGGTGGTGATACTTTGCCACCATAGGGCAACGAGCTCGAGACTGTGCGGCCACCCGGCAACAACCCCCTGACTTATATCAGCACAGCTATTTGTTTTGATTGAACTCCCATCCCATAAACTTTCTCATCGAACGCACAACCAGCATCCCACACTCTGCGCTTCGGGCACACCCTCCTGCGGAAGCACTCCGTCACACCGCTCCAAATCTCCAATCGCACAGCGCAGACAGCGCCAATTCCATCAACTTACATCCTCAACCTAGCAACCGACAACGTCCTACATGACGAGACACCTCCGCGCACCCTGCAGCATCTCTGACTCCCGCATATCGTCGCTTCTGCTGCTGCTGGCCACAACGACGAAGATACATTGGATAAAGGTCTCACTCAGCACCTGCTCGCACGTTCGAGGTACCGACGCCGACCTCTCGTCTCACCACGTCGGGCCCGAATTGGGAGCATGCGACCAGCCGAATTCTCCGCCTGCCAGTCAGCAGGTCTTAAAATGCCCATCGTTCGGGGCATCCCCTCCTCGATGTGGTAGGACGTGTAATAGGTCAACGTTCCCATTTTCAGGGTTTCCCGTTCTGTGTGTTGCCCCTCCGCTGCCCCTCCGCTGGAGATTTCCAGCACAGAGGGTGAGAAATTGGATCCGCATCCATCACACGACGATGACGGCGACTGCAATGCCAGTCTCTCCTCGATGTCAGGTCTCAACGCGAATGTCTCGACACTAACCGAGTCATTGCCATCCGCGGATGCAGGTCTCAGAGCCGGATTGTGGGGTCGAAAGCTTCAAGATAAATGACCTGCTGACCGTTTTTAGACATCGTGTATCACGTGCTACGTTCTTATGCAACAAGGGTTGCTATTGCCGTGGCGATTGAGCGATGGTGCGGCATGAAGGAGCTTGGGTGCATTAGCTGTGCATTGGTGTTATTGACTTGGATTTCCTCGTTCGTCGAAAAGTATGTGTAGCTCAGTCCACTGATGCATGTCTCAACGGGATAATCGAGATGACCGGCTGCATCCGAATCATGGAGTCTCAAGTCTCAGGTCACATGCCTTCCTTCCCTCTTCCTTCGAACAATGGGTGAGATGGCGTCTGCAGTCTAGGGCTGCATGATGTCTAAATCCAACACCTCCACGTTTAGCCATGAGCATGTCTCAAATGTTGTTTTTCGGGGAGGAGGGCGACGACGACGACATTCCTTCGAGTGTTGGAACCTTGTTGCAGTTTGGCAGATACGAATGAGAAGTGATGGCGGGGCTCCAAGATCTGAGCCATCACCCCACATTCCTCCTTCCTTCCCCAGGGCAGTGGTGGTGGTACGAACCGTTCAGCCAGTCAGGTAGGGGATGTCCATGCGGACTTGACAACCCCTCAGTCGAAGCCGACGTCGCAGAAGGTCTCTTTAGCTTGTTATCTCGTTCCTGAGGGATCAAACGGCTCGTAAAGTGTCCTGGTAGTTGGGTCACAGGGCCTGAACCATCCGCATTCTTGCTGGACTTTTTTCGGAAGAAGAAAGTTTAATCTGTGAACCCGGATGCCCAGAGTCCAGAAGCTGCACGGGAGGGTGTCTGAGCGTACCAATATACGTTTTCTAGAACTCGTCTTGCCCATGACGTCCGACTTGACGGCTTCGCTACCATTTACTATGTTTTGTACCCAGGTCTTTTCGCCTCTAAGGTTCTCGTCAGTCTTAGAGCTTGTTGTTGGTTCATGGTAGACCGGGGCTGAAGCACCCCCACGTCCCGTGAAAGTCCCTGTTCGTCTGTAGGTTCCGAGGATAAAGTTCAAGTTGCGAACCCGAAGGTTTACTTTTGTTCTGTGTCAAGTCAAGATGTCTAGACGCTGAAAGAATGTTTAAGTGCAATTATATCTGCTTCGAAAGCATCTCGCAAGTTGTGTTCGGCTCGGTGGATGCTTCGCTTTTCTACTTCAGAACCGTTCGTATCAAGAGTGCTTGCCAATTCTGCAACCTAGCGAGATTTTCCCACTCGGTGGAGGGTTTGATGTCACCTAGTTTCTTAGCTGTGTGGACGACGCGTTCTCGAGAAGTACTTAATCAGGACAGCTCGGGGAAGCTTTCTCGGAAGTGGCTGTCGTTGCACGTCGAACCTGCGCCTCGTCGTTTGAACTGTTTGGTCCCAAACGCACATGGTTGCCCGTGCAAAGTCTCAAATCCGCGATTCTGAAGTTAGCCTTTCGTCTGCGTTCAGTCTTGGAGTCCTCGATGATGCATAAACCTGTCAAATTTCGGCCTGCAGTCCATCATTTTGTTACCACTGGTATCGCTGATTCCATCCAGCGTAGGAAGGAACGAGGATGTCCATGGAAACGTTTGCACATGCTCGTTCCGAGTGAAAGATCACAGAGCTCTACATCTGTGTACTATCAAGTTATAATCGAATCTTCGAGTGATAGCAGGATTGTGGTGTTGATGTTCGAGGAAAGAGGTCGCGAGGCCGCGAGGCCGCAGACGCCTAGTAGCGTCAGGCACCGAGCACGTGACACCGCTTGATGCAAGATTGTGACCGTCCGGACAAAGTCGCTTGAAGGATTAGGAAGCTTGCTTATTCTTCTTGTTCTGTCTACCACTAATTTTTCCGCTCTAACTGCTATTTCGACTCCTCATGGCCAATGTCGGATCCTCAGTCCTGGGGCTTTCCTTGTAGCCTTCTGGTAGTGCATTGTCCTTTGCGTTCCCTTTTCCTAAATTTTCCTCCAGACTTGGCCTCTTGCCCTCTAAAAGTGTACCAGATGCCTTCTTCGTTGGACCTTCCGCAAGAAGTTTCTTGACGTCCGGAGTTACTTTTTGCTTCTGGACCAAACACCTTGGCGTATAGCTGAACAGCTTGGTGTAGCAAGTCTTTGGCTTCATTGTCCCTGTGAAGGAAGAACAAGGTCTTTGCAAGGTCGACCATAATTCTCAGTGCCTCCATGTATCCACATGCTCAGATCCGCAATTCGCTGTCCCTAATCTCAAAATGTCTCGGTAGACAGTCTCTGCCTCGTCAAACTTCTCTTGGGCGCAGCAAAGATCTCCTACGGGTTCCATAGCTTCCACTATGATTTCATGGAATGGCGCAAACTCTTCTGTTCTGAGCCTTAGTAACTCTCGGGCCATGGTCTCTGCCTCCTGGTATCTTCCTCGGTATCGATAAAAGTCTCCTAACCAGGCCATTGAAGAAATGGTCTTGGCATGAGAAGGGCCCAGATCATCTGTCTGCCTTTTCAAGATCTGCTGCCCCAAGTTCTCGGCATCTTGATAGCTCCCGAGCTCAAGGTAGAGCTGTTGTATACAATCCATGTTGTCCATGATCTGCTGCTGATCTAGGAAAACAGGCTTCAACCTCAATTTCAGCGCATCTTCAAGCAGACGCTTGGCATCATCATAACGCTCCAACAACTCCTTCAGGTGCGCTCCTCGACGCTCCATGACATCAATCGTTCCCTCGTGCTCACCACCGTGGACCCCGGTAGCCATTTTTACATTTGCCTGTTATCATCTCAGCTTTAATAGTTCTCCCGTTTTCGACCAAGAAAGATATGTGTTCATCCATATCATCGATGGAATCTGTAACGTCGCCTATTGCTTTCTGGAACACAGACTCATTCTTCATAATACGCTTAGAAAAGACATTGTCGTCGTCGTAATCATCCGGCTTTGAGGGGGCATCGAGGGCTTGGGGGCTGAGTCTGTCTACTTCTTGATATAGGAGTTCCGCATCCTCTAATTTGCCTTGTATCTCTAGGTAGTTTGCTAGGTGCCTCATGGAGCCTTCTGCGGCGGGACTTTCTGCTCCAGCAGCCTCGATATTCATTTTGAGTGTCTCGCGCATCAGCCTTTCGGCATGGTCGAGTTTTCCAGAATTCATCATCTTCCATGCTAGGTTCAGCAAACCAGAGATACTCGACATGGCGGCTTTCTCATCGTTTATACCCCCGTCTAGTCTCATGTTCTTCTTGGTCAATTCTTCGGCCTCTTCGTGTCTTTGATTGTCGGCCATTAAGTTTGCCAATGAACCTCCGATGTTAATCAACCTCAGGTCATTTCCACCATTCTTTTAAACAGACTGTTGTAAGGATTCTGGGTACAGTTCTTCAGCCTCGTCGCTTCGATCCATACAAGCCAGAGTTTCTGCCAACCTTGTTCTGATGTCAATGGTCAAATTGTGCTCGTGCCCAAGCGTATCAATTGCCAATCTCAGGTTTTCTCTCCCAATATTTTCGGCTTCCAAATGAGGAGCAGATGGTGGAGGCCTCGGTAGGGGTGGGCCTGGTGTTAGTAGTCGCATGCGTTCAAGCATTTCAGCAACTGACGGCCTGTCATCAATCAGACAACCAACTAGAAAGTCCCTCGATCTCAAGGTCAACGGATGAGAAATGCCTAGCGAGTCAGAGTAGTACGCCAAGGCATCGTGTCGAAGTTCCAAAGCTTCTGCATATTTCTTCCGCCAATCCACTATCCTTGCCAGCCTTTGGATGCCAAACCCAAGTGCGAAGTCTGTTTTTCCACGATTCTTGGCAATTGCAAGAACCTGCCGTTGGAAAGTTTCTGCTTCTTCCAGTCTGTCCTGATGCTGATACCCGAAAGCAAGTTCATGCCGAATTGTAGATGCCGCAATGCTGTCAGGACCCTCTCTCTCGGTGACGAGTTCTATGACTCGTTGGAAGGCTGCTTCTGCTTCATGGAACTTTCCTTGTATGGAATAGACCTTCCACAGCCTATCCAGGGCTTCTCATGGAGTTCTGGAAATTTTCCCCTTGAATTCTCCGTAGCGCGATAGAAAGGCCCCCCCGCATGTTCATTGGACTCCGAATTTTTCATGAACAAGGATTGGCCCAGTTGTATCATAATTACTGGATATCGTGTCTCGGTTTCCCAGTCCTAGTATGGCTTCCCACAGTTTTAAAGATTCGGAATGCTGTTGGATTGCCGTCGAACGTTGGCCTATGCCTGAATAATATTCTCCCAAGCTAGACAGAACACTCGCACGCTGAATTCTGCAATATTCGGTGCTGAAGGTGTAGCTCAACACCATGTGAACATGGGGAAGTAATGACTCGAACGATCTAAGGCCTCGACCCTGGGGCATATTAGCTTCCATACAGCTCAGAGCTTTTCCCTTGCTAGATCTCAAGACTACTCTGGCTATTGAGATACTACTGAATCGACAGTTGCACAATTCGATGCATACTGAAGATTTTATCTTTCACTTCTTCAGCTACTAGGGAAAACGCCTTCAATTTTTGTTTGCATCGCCTCTCTGTACTGCAGTTCTCCTTCGTCCTTGTCCCGAAGAAGATCCACCACATGGCCTGTCGATCAAGCAAAGCCATCGTGGACAGAATTGCTGCTGCTCGAGGGTGCTGGCGCGAAATCTGATCGAACGAGATCTTCCAAGTATGGAAGACAGAGTTTTGAATGTCGACGTCTCGACTGTCATCATGATTTTCACGTAGCAGGAGGTCAGTAGTATCGGCTTGGCTCGAGTTTAATAACGCCAAGTATTAAGCGACTGAGATCTCATTCTGGTCAAGGTATGCAGCTGCTTGGGTGATTGCTAAAGGTAGATTGCCTAAAGTCGATATGAGTTCTTTGGATTCTTCGATTGTGGATTCGTCATCTTCGGCGACTTTGCTTCGCAAGAGTGCGACAGAGTCATCGATGTCCAATATGGGCACATCAATGGGCTTCTGTCGAGTGTTGGATATTGTCTTTCCAAGCTGCGCATTCCTTGTAGTGATCAACATGGATCCATGCCTCCCACAAGGTAGATAGCCGATAAGAGGTCGATCAGCAGCGGTAATCCATAGATCTGAATCATCGGCGATGTTTAATATCATAAGCCATGATTCATTTCTTCGCTAAGCCAATCAGAAACCAGATTGAGAATGTTAACACTAAATTTATCGAATTCCGGAATTTTGAGTTTCTCTGCGATCTCAAATAAGCGGCGAGAAGCCTACTTCTAGAGCCTCCACGGATCCAAAAGATGTTTGATTCGGGATGTTGGTCTCGGTACTGGAGGGGTTCTGCCAGCCACTCTGCAGGTGATCGTTCGTGCAACCGTATAACTCGCTGACTGTTTAAAGCAGGTCTGAAAATATCCCTGAATTCTCTGCTTGTGGTCACAGGGGCCTGAAGTGTTCTCCGATCGGGAATCTGCATGCTCATTCACATCAGCATCGTTGCCCTGCACTGGTTTGCACTTGACCACCGGCGCGACGGTAGACCGTAACGGTATTCGGTATCATGTTGATATTGGTTCTCCTTGAGATTTATCGAGACAGATCTGGTTTATACGCTTGAATTGAACGACGAACGAAGGAGACAGCAGAGCACCAACCTGATCCGCGACCAAAGCCCAAATCTCTGTAGGGAGCTCAAGGACTCCGGGCACGAATGATGTCTCTGCCATTGGCTTCACGATAGCTGTCTCTTCATGCTGTAATGGCTCGAGGCCTTGGAGAGCTGGTTGATGAGAAGAGATAAAAGAGACACGTCGAAGGACGCGTTGATTAGATTGGCGGGCTAGGCCATTTAGGGAATTGAGGCTCGTGCGCTGAAATCTCCAGGCTGGCATCGCTGTAATTTCAGCATCCTTCAGAGCAATGATCATTATTCCTGTAGGGCTTCAGGGCCTTGAGAACAAATTCTGAGGCGACCCCAGGGTCACTTGGGTCAATGCAAAATGTATCGATATCCATATGTTCATGTTGAATAATTGCTCAGCTCGCACCGCAAGTTCCTTAATTGACTTCTCTTCTTGTTCTTTTCATACTCCTAACAACTTTAGTCACTCCTTCTTCGCCATAACATCAACAGAACCCTCGGGCGTGCTCTCTCCTTCAACAACTGGCATTTCCCTGACGTGCCCAGTCTCCTCCAAAACATGTGCCGGAACCACCACATTCTCCTCTTGGAAATACCTCGTCTCTTCCACCACGAACAAAGCCATATAAGCATAGATCAGTATCCCAGCAAAATAAAAGGCGAAAATAATCCCCGCCTCCTTCACATACGGAATCTCCAAACTATCAAGTCCAAACACCACACTCTCGCCTGCAGCAAGACAAGCTCGAAAGCCTCCTGCGTAATGACTTCCTTTGATAGGGTCATTGGTTAGTGTTCCAAGGAAATACATAATTACGTATTGCCAGAGGGTGGAGGAGATCCAGTTTAGCATGAACAAGACGAAGATCCCGGCGAATCCGTCGTCTGTCCAATCTGTTGGTGTAGGAGGGTTGTGTCTATCGTATTTCGAGACTCGAACCATTTCCCAGATCCAAGCAGCACACAAGGGTACAGCTACGTATGCTAGTCCTGCCAGAGCTCTCGTTTTCCGTTTCCAGGCTGTGTGGTCGAAGATCTTCTGTAGGATGATGGAGAATGGGATTTGGAGGACGACGGACATGAAGGAGAGCAAACAACGGGTGCGAAGATTATTGTGGAAGGCGTTTGAGGAGCCGAGATATACGAGGTAGGTTTCTGCGGGGAGGAAACAGGGGATCATGATCAGGAGCCGGACATCCATGAGAGAGCTGATGTTTGACTTGAGCTCTACCCACAGGCCGCGGTACTTGATCTCAGCTACTCCGGAGCCATCGTCTCGATTGATCTTGTTGGGTGGGAGGATGAAGAGTCCTGCGATGGCTGTCAAGCACATAATGACGATGAATGTGATGTAGACGGCGTTGGGTACGCCGCCGTCGCTGTCGTTGTTCCGTGCGATGAGGAGGGGTATGATGCCGCCGATGATTTCACCTCCCGCGAGGAGACCGAAACCGGTGGTCACGTATAGGCCTTTCTCTTTTTCTTCAGGGTAGGACAGCATGATGTATCCGCTTGTGACGAAGATTAGGCCTGCTGAAATGCCGATGCATACAGAGGAGAAGTATGGGAAGGCGGCCTTTCCCGTTTCACTGAGATACCAGAGACCGCCAACGTAGACGATGTAGCCAGCAACACCAAGCTGCTCATATTGTTAATTGGAAGCCTTGAAACGGACGAAATTCGAGGGTACATACGAAAGCAGTGATTCCAGGACCAATGGTGTGTAGAACCACGGATCCGAGAGCTGAAGATAATACCCAGATTGAATTCAAGCAGGCATTGAGTCGGGTTGATATCTTTGCTGAATCTGGCTGCCCACCACCAGCACTGTCTAAGTCAGTATCGGTAAGAAGTCCAGATGACAGGTGTTACTGGCCCGAGCAAGTTGAGAGCCACATAAATACCAGCCGTGAAGGCTATTGTCAGGCCGGACAAGAAGTTCTGCCAGAACGGACTGCGATACCTCAATTGAGGAAAGTTCTCTCCAAACTTGGCCATCTTACTCCAAGTACGTCAACGATAGTGTGATGCAGGTGGCAGTAAAGAATTTTTAGTAAGTTTAGTCAAGCTTTCAGGTCATCCATCCATGGGGCTTCGTCGCTTATGAGCTCAGAGATACTTCTCCATCTTGGAATCCTCAAATTCCACACTAAGGGAGCTTGTTCCGACGTTTCATAACTACGTCTTAGCCTTATCGTGCATCGTCTCATTGTAGTGATAGGATATGCACTTCCGATGGTTCAAAAGTGGGAGGCGCTTGAGGACTTCAACGCAGCTCAAGAATCCACAAAAAAGCGGCCCAAACCTAGATTTGATCTGCGGACTAAGGGTATACAGAGATGGACCGTGAGCGCAAGTAAACCATGGTCGTAATTAGAGACACAAAAACGTTCTCAAATTCAATTCCGGTGACCTGCGTCATGATGAACTGAAACTGTAGGAAGACTGCGAGGTTAGAGAACGCTAGATAATTCTTTTCATCACGCTCTATCGTATCTTGTAGCCTGGAACAGCATGCTAGACATGGATCTACAGTTCCCACGGTCTGGTTCACGATCTCAAACCTCTTTCTTTTTCAGATATTATTTGGGCTCTGAAAGGTGTCGTAGCCGACTCCAAAAGATGGGCTCGGATGGGGTACAGTAAGAGATCGTCGCTTCTCATTGCCTCAAAGGACATGATGCGCGGTTTCACGGCTTCAGGTGCCTGTCGATGACTTGCGGTCCTACTGCAGTCTGCAGGTCGTGCAGCAAATATTATGATGAGGTGTCGGACATCAGCGACAGGTTGTCGGTCGAGATAAACTTATCTCTGCGAGCCTCTCTACGGCCTTACGGCACGCATGAGATCGGCGAACGATACCTAACGTTTAATAGTTTGAGGAGGAGGCGGCAAAGTGGGATACATTCATCCATTGGAAGGTGTCATGTTAGTGGATTTGGGGAGTCACTGCATATATCCCAGCCCACTCTCAGCCACTTCAGAAGTCGAGGCTCAACTGCTCCCACACCATCGCGACCACACCAAAATTAACAAAATGAGTCTGACACAGGAAGAGACTCCAAAGGCTGGCATCATCACTCTTCAGAATGGACAAGTCTTCCAAGTGAAGTCTGATACTGGCAAGCCGTTAGACTCGCTTCCGGTCATCGATGTCAGTGGGATCTACAGCGAGAACTTCGAGGATCGAAAAGCGGTCGCGGAACAAGTCAGAACAGCAGCGCATGAAATTGGGTTCTTCTATGTCATCAATCATGTAAGGATGACTTCTGGAGGATTCAAGGAGAGCTTCTAACAGTCACCAGGGAATCGATCCGAAATTCTCAGGCCAGACTTTCGAGGCTGCCAAGCGGTTTTTTGAGCAGCCCACGGAGAAGAAGATGGAAGTCTACACTGGATTGGTTCCTAATGAGTACGTAGGATACCATCCTTTGGAACACTACTCTAGATCAGGGAGAAAGAAGAAAGGTAAGCATAAATTTCCAAAACAGTCAAACAGGTACTGATAGCCCAGACCTCTGTGAGGCGTTCAACTGGGCATACGACGCCAAATTTGACCCCGAGACGCTTGATATCAATGAGCCATCAATCAACATCTGGCCAGAAGGTGTGCCAGGCTTCCAAGAGGCCTTATTTGAGCATCATACACAGATGCTAGCTTTCTCGCGTCGCATGACTCGAGTCTTTGCTCTTGCATTACACTTGCCTGAAGATGCATTCGACGACTATATCAAACGTCCCGAGGCAGGAATGAGGGTGCTTCACTACCCTCAACAGGAAGCAGCAGACGAAGACCAAAATGGAATCGGAGCACACACAGACTTCGAATGCTTCACTACTGTAACGCAAGACGATTGTGGTGGTCTCGAGGTGCTGAGCAAGTCCGGAGAATGGATCAAGGCCAAGCCGATTCCAGGAGCGTTCGTGGTGAACATTGCAGATTGTTTCATGAGGCAGACGAACGACTTCTTCGTATCGACGGTACATCGTGTAATCAACAAGAGCGGGAAGGAGCGATATTCGTGTCCCTTCTTCTTCGGATTCGATAGAAAGAAGGTGCTTGAGGCGGTTCCAACATGCGTCTCGGAGGAGAATCCGATGAAGTACCCTATTATGACAGCTGGGGATTATTATGCATGGAGAGCAAACAAGGCGAAGACGCAAGGTGGTTCTTACTAGATTTGAGGATTGGAGGATATACTTCGAAGTAATGATATGAAGAGAAGAGAATGTTCCAGGCGAGACTGTCTGTGACCCACAGGCTAAGGTTACGGTCGCTAAAAGCTTAGCACCAACCTCCCCAAAAAAGGCGCGCCATAGCGGCCAAAAGTATCAGTGGCGACTTTTCTCAACTTTTGATACTCACACTCTCCTCCTTAGGGCATGTTACAGCGCATGCACCCTTAAATTATAGCGCACTATGCTCTATAACCTAGCGCATCACAGCGCTCCGCCCTCCAGTGCCCTATGCTTCAGCACATTATCTTAGCCTGTGCTACAATACATAAGAGTATATGCCGCAGTTACTACACTTTAACGAGGTAATTAATGCTCTAATGTGTACTACAGACTACAACAGCACACTGCACTTTATTCTTTAGCGCACCGTAGCTTAAAACTATGCTATAGCGCACTGGGTTTTGGCACTAAGTGCTAATGCTGGTATTATAGGGATTAATTTGAAAAGTCTATAGTATAGCTTTAGTACTTAAAATGCGGCCCCACTGCTTATTCTTTAAACTCGCGTTTCATTTCATTTTTAATTTATAATAATATTAAAACTATAAATACAAATCATATTTTTAGAGTACTTATCTTTGCGATAATTTTTCATGAGTTTATAAAGTAAATAAGTTGGGCTTAAATGCGACGTTCGTAGAAAATGGCCACTAATACTTTTGGCCGCTATAGTGCGCCGTCCCAAAACATCGCATCTCCAAACATTTTTAGCCATCTCCTTCCCATCAGAATATATCACAATTTTGCCTTATCTGTCAATATCGCACCAATCGACTTTGCATTCGTACCAGCAGTGCCCTTTGCCTGCATCGCCCAAGCACTCACCGCCATCATGGCCTCGCTCTCCAGCAAGAATACCATGAAGCCCTCCATGCCAACCTTCTCCGGCTTCAGTTCCGCCGTCCTCGCTTCCTCATGTGTCTTTTTGTCCATACCATGAGGCACCATCGAATTATTGAACAATGCTCCGAACGGCTTGAATTCGGTTCCCTTGTTCCACATCGAATTCTGGTCTTGGTTGTTGATGATGACTCCTGCGAATTCGCTCATTATATTGCGGTGGAAATATGGAGGCCGGTATGTATCTTCCATCACCTGCCAGCGAGGAGGAAAGATGGCAAAATCAACGACTGCTGTTCCTGGTTCTCGATGTGAGGGTGCTGTCAGGACCGTGAAGATGCTTGGATCTGGGTGGTCGTAGAGGATGCTTCCGATCACACTGAAACGTCCCAAGTCATACTTGAAGGGATAGTAGGTGCCATGCCAAGCAGCAACGTCGAAAGGGGTGTGATCTTGCGTGCAAGAGTACAGTCGACCTGCGAACTTGGTGATCACAGTCCAGTTGGAAGTCTGGCAAGTTGCTACTCCATTTTCGACACTGCCTTCGAAACGAGCGGTTGGGACCTGGAAATCACGAACATTGGCCAAGGAGCACGATCCGATAGGTCCAAGTTCTGGAAGCTGGAAATGGCCTTGATATAGCTCGCAAGTGTAGCCTCTGGCCGGACCATTCGGAAGAGTTACCCTGTATCGGATACCTCTAGGGATGACAGCAATCTCGTTCTGACGCACCAGCAAGCTCCCAAGCTCAGTCTGAATATCAAGGGTTCCTGCCTGTGGGATGATCAGCAGGTCGCCATCAGTCGAGTACAATATTGTTTGAGGATCCATGTTCTTGGATGCGGAGTACACGTGATATGCCAGTCCAGTTTTTGTTGATGGATCTCCAGCCTTCGCAATCATTTTCTGGGAGGAAACCCAATCTTGGCCTGCTTCGATTGGGAAGTCATTCCATCGAAGCGCATTGGGGGAAAGTTGAAGTTCTGGCGCCGTTTCTGAAGTGGAGACCGGCGAGAACTCCCCATGAGCTAGAGAAGGGTGTACACGGTAAAGCCATGTCTGCAGGTTCCCAGCCCTTGGAGCGGTGAACGAGCTCCCTGAGATACGCTCTGTGCTGAGGGCATAAGGAGGAACTTGAGGACTGTTCGCGCCAACTGGGTTCGCTCCAGTGAGGGCTTCGGATCTGATCCTTCATCAGTTTTGTAGACATCAAGCCATGCGGGGACTTACTGATGATAGCTCCCAATTCCTTCGAGATATGCGTATTTCTCTGGGACGCTGAACTTTGTTACTGGCATTTTGGTTGTTTTTCTCCTTTCTTTACACTTGAGTCAGTTGAAATGAGCAGAATGGAGGTATGTATAGAGTTGAAGATGGCTTTATCGGAGACTCCAAACAGAACGAGGGGCCTAGCCTTTTATATAAGCCACGAGATGCTGACAGGTGTGGGTATCACAGATGGACACTCGGCAGGTTTCAACAACTTCTGCTCAAGTCCATGTTTGATAATTTCGGAATTCAACAGTGGCATCAGCAGCCTCGCAAGAAGTCACGACCAGATCATGCAAAAATGCGGGGAAGCTCCCCCATGTCAACCCCACATGCATGACATCCAAAGCTGAATCTGGTCCGATCGCCCACCTCGCACTCAAAAGGTCCTCTCAACATACTGACATCTTATACGACAACCTCGGCGTCTCGCACGCGGCACTCTATTCCGAGTTTGTAGAGCCTCAAGACAGGGTGGTATTTGACAGTGGAGCATTCAGCGGTTTGTATCGCTCTTCTCAGCATCTCGATTACTGGTCACTCTAATCCTTGATCAAGAAGCTTACTGTATTCAGATTGCAACGCATGCCAGATCTCGCGTTGTCACGGAATTCCCTGACTCGACCTCAACGGAGAGTCCTGGCAGCTTCCCATATCCTTGCTTTCCACATCATACATCGTATTCCTCAAACCACATAATACTTCATCCAGAGATATCGCGTCAAAATGGCCGAACCAACACAGATGATCATCGTCTCAATCTCGACCATCCACAACCTGAACGGAATCTCACAAGCAGGACAAACCTGGAAAGCAATCCTCGACCTCATCCGCCGAACACCGGGATTCAAACGTTTGTACTGGGGACGGCAAGTCGAGGATCCCGAAAGAGTCCAATTGCACGTTGGTAAGTCATCTCTCAAGAGCAATGTTCTCCGATACTAACACCCGCCAGTCCGAGGCCTCCTCTCGCACCACCACGCCTTTCTCTCCTCTCCCACTTATATTGAATTCACCAATCTGCTCTCAAAAGTATCGTATGCCCCACCAGGTCTTACAATCCGCCACGCCCTAATCTCGACCTTCTCCCCACAATGCATGAGTCTCGGTCTCGGCGCTCCAGTCACAGGAACAGTAATTTATCTTTCCACCACCCTAGCTTGGGACATGGCATGGGCAAACTGGGTTTCAATCGTCCAGAACGTACCGGGATTTATGGGGATAGCTGGTGGACCTGTACTGGAAGCTGTGGATGGACACGAGAGGGCGTTTATAGCTTTGGTGGGGTGGGAGAGTGTGGAGGTTCATGAGGCGTATCACCGTACGAAGCACTTTTTGGAGAGGAGGGGAATACTTTTGGATCCGGCGGAGGGTGGGTATGCATATTTTGGGCATATTGCTTTTCAGGAGGAAGGGGATGGGGAGGGCAAGGAGATTGGTGGCGACAGTAAACTATAGGTATAGGTAAGTGAGGGCTAATCGGTTGGAGAATCAAGTTAGTGTGGGAGTCCGATAAACTCGGGGAGATTGAGAAAGCTATTTCTTCCGAGTCTGTTTTTAGAAATGTGGGTATGAGTGGGTCACGGAGGGTGCGAGTTTCAGGCCAGGGCTAAAGTCTAGGAACCTCTAGGAGATTGAAAGGGCTAGGTCTGCTTTCCAGAAAGGCGGGGACGACGGGGTGCTGAAGTCAGCATTCAATGTGCCTTCGTCGATCATCACTTTTCCCTTCTCCAATGTCAACCTCCACTGTGCCAAAACTCACGTCCTCGTCATTATCCTCGTCCTTAACTGCATGAGGTCCACCAGGCCAAGCACCCGGTACCAGCGTCCTCAGCGCCATATTATTTAGCCTCTCCCCCACAAGCACACTTTCCCACTCCTCAAACGGAACCAGCTTCCTCCAATCTCCTTCCGTCAACTCCCCAAACCTCCTCGTCCTAACTCCCTCGCCCATCTCTACCCCCGGCACAAAAGCAACCGGCCTCCTCCTCTCCCACGGACTGCCAAACGCCCCATTCAAAACCGGCGTATCAACCACAACATCTACAGTCGCCATAAAAGCTCCCTCCCTCTCTACAACTACTCCCACAATCAATCTATCAGGAATCCCTTCTTTCGTTCTCTTGTTTTCTTTCATGTCCCAGTATACGACGTCCCAATCCGTTCCGTGTTTGGAAGACCAGAAATTTCCGACGGTTTTGTTGCGGTGGGTTTGTTCCCATTCGGATTCTCGTTCGAGTTTTGCTGTTGGTCCAACAGTCAACGGCCCTGCTGGTATTTGTAATGAGAGTTCCCCTCCAACAGTGTTCTTCCTGCCTTCTTTCGTTGGTAAGCCATAGATCTTCCTCGGAGCAAACTTGACGACTGCTGGATTCGTGTCCTCGGGCCTCGAAGAGGGGTGTTTAGAGAATTGAATCTTGATATTGGCGTTCTTGAATCGGAAGCCATGGTCCCCAGACCTGAAGCTGAAAGAAAACACGACCAAAGTCGCGGGTTTTCCATTGTAAGACCCATGAGAGACGGTCATCACGAGGCCTCGTACGCCAGCATCAGTAAGGTAGGGTGCTATATCTTTGTGGACGACTTTGATGGTTTTTGTGGAAGGAGAGATAGGTCCTATGTAGGAGTATGGGACTGCTTCGGGCGGAAAAGAGATCGGGATTGCTTCTGATCGGTTTTCTGGGACTTGGATTGTAGTTTCTTCTGTGATCTCGAGGGATGGGGCGGTGGGGAGGGAGAAGGGCGTTTCGGGGGAGGTGTAGGAGGAGAGGATTGAGGTTGCATCGGTCGTGCTGGGGATTTTGGCATCCATGGTCATGGGAGGAGTTGTTTCTATGACACGTTAACGACTGTGTGGAAGGAGAGAAGAGGAGGTGAAGTGAAAAGTTGGCAGGTAGTTAGTGTTGAAGATCTGTAGATCCTTAAGTGGGTAGTGAGGTTGGTGGCTTGTCGATCACCCGCTGCTAAGAACTTCCCTAGAAGAGTACTGTGCAGCACCTTTCTCTGTCAGAATTCTAACAATTCTCTCTTCGTTCGCCGTAGTCGTTTCTTATTATTTGTGCTTAGAAGGACGTTCTGCGAGATAGTGTGGTTCAAGGCTTTGTCCTGTCCACAGGCAGCGGTAGAGCAGCTTCGAGCCACACCTCCAGTAATTGTGTGCAGGTTTCAATAATCGTATCGAATCGATTATCACGTCCTCCAGCTTGCAATTGTTGTATTTGCAACACAGAATGGTCTTTCTATGAATGCTTGGAAGACTTAAGAAACGGAGGTCGAAGTGCTTCTCCGTCCCGCCGTCGACCAGCATGCCCACCACGAACCCATGTAACTCTAGTTTTGTAGACCTTCGCAATTAGGGATCATTTTCGACTGTTTGTCTTTCTCGGCTTCGAAGACATGGTGATGCTGCATCGATTCGGTAGAAAGTTCTAGAAAGGTAGGCTGTAAGTGTTCGTTCCAAGATCACCGCACACTGCTGCGGGGTCATTCTAGACTTATATTTTCCGCCTTAGCAACAGATCCGTACTTATCTCTTGCTATGTAGCCTTTTTGTATCACCTTCAATGTCTTTAGAGTTGCGATAGGTATTCGTAAGACCGTCTTGAAGAGTGGGTTTCCAGTATTCGTGCCTTTTTCCTGTATCCACGATTCCACCTAGCCATCCAGGACTTTCATATCACCGAATATCTATGCTTTCATAGAAGAACTGCTTCCGAACCGAGGTCTAGATTGTTTTTTTTATCATTTCTGGAGAGTAAGACCACGTTCGTAGGAAATCGTAAACGCGTAAGCTTGAAGTGTTGGTTGCTCTGAAGTCCTTGATCTGCAGGATCACTCTCGAGCCACATATTCTGCCATTCTTCCAAACGTTCATGTCTCTTCTATGAATCTAGAGGTCTTCTACCAAACCGTCGTGCAATATTGGGGCTTTTTATTTTCTCGAATTGTATTCGTAGGTGCTCGTCGATGATTATGCTTGAAGTGTCGTCGTGACTTGGGATTGAGGAGGCGGAAATAGTTACTCTCTACAAATCAGATCAGCCGTTGCCTTGCGAAATCTAGACCCTGGTGTGTCTTGTGAGTTATTTATAGTCGTTTCTGGGAGGGGAAAGGGGGAACGTGAAACCTGCAGTACGAAGAAAAATAATCATGGAGGCCTGTAAACAGAAGGAGCAGATCCACGTACGCAGTAGTGCGTGCAGCCTGGATCTGGAGGCGTCAACAGGAGACTCTTTGTGATAAACTCACGTGTTGTTCTCAAAGCCATTATGTTGATGAATGCTTCTCGTTGGTAGAGTTTCCTTGCCCTGGAGGAAGAATGCGCCATTGACAATCAATCAGTAGAGGCGTCCCAGCCTGGTTCGTGACACTAGCAATCGGATTCCGGGCTGCTAAAATTATTGCTTGATTCATCGCAATCTCAAAAAGCCTCATTGGCATCTCTCTGGCAAGCTGGAAGGGGCATTAATTGTCAGAAGACGTTGCCTAGAGCAGGAACAAGTCGCCGCTGTGTTTATGAATAGGCTCCTTTCGGTCAAAAAGGGCCATCAGGTATGACTTAAAAATGTTTTGCCAAATCTTAAGCTTCTTGATGAAATCAGAGCTCTGTTGTAATCGAAGCCGTGAAAATGCTTTGTAGGGTGTGAAATGTCAACTTATAATTGTGCAGTGACTGACGCGCTCTGGGCCAAGGAGGGACCAAGGAGCATCACTTGCCAATATCTTGCCTCAGGTAAATGCCCACGAACAAACTAGCTCACCATCACTTCAAAAGCCTTTAGAGACTTGCGCTAATCCTCACTTTTAGCCTCGTCGGGGTCCCATTTGTTGTTTAAGGTCCTAACGAGAATTCACAACTTATAAAATTCTTAGCAAGGCGAGGTCGCATATCAACAGCGCGCCAACCTCTTCTCGCAAGATCTTTCTCCTCGCAATCAGAACGTTCACGATCTGAAAATCAGTTTAGCAATGACTTCCACAGATCCCCCTCTTCCTAAGATCTGTGGATTTCCTTCGGAGATTTGGATGGGAGTCGGAGAACAGGCAAGTTTCTCTTGAGTCAGCAAACGCGTTAATTGCGAAATGCTAATGGTTAGGCTGTAGATCGCTGGCAGGAGGAACCTTGAAAACCTCGTTGCCACTTGTCGAACCTTCCGGAGCATCTTCACGGAGTTTCGAGATCGCCATCAAGTCATTTCACTTCACAAACACACCGTCAAAACTCGGCCAGAGGATCCGCTACCGTCATGGCTGGCATCTACGCAAACTTTGGATGTAGGTTTTGGCGAGAGGAGAATAGATGGCTACAAGGAGGGCTGGAACGATATCTACGCACACCACATCACGAAGTTGATTAAGGCAATGCCGAATCTCAATTCTTTCAGGTATTGGTGTCCTCGTCTAGTATACATTCCTGTTGCCGTGCTAACTGCGATTAAAGTTTCTCTGTCGACAACACCTTCCAAGAACTGAATGGGCTTGCTTTGATTATTCAAAGCGAAGAGCTGCTGACGACTCTCGCCACGTGCCCAAAATTCCTACATCTGGCGGCCACGTTCTGGCATGTGAACCCGGATCAGTTCCACGCTCCAGCGCACGGAATTCGATCCTACATACCTATCAAAGGCTTCCGAAATCTTAAATCGCTTGAGATCTATCAATTCCGCCAAGCTGACGATAATGTCTTCATCTCAGAACTCGTACAAACCCTGTACAATTGCCCTCAGCTCAAGAAACTTGGTGTTGGACAGGAGTGTGACTTTGACCAGCTGTATTCCCATGAATACCTGCTTCATTACGACAATACCGATGTACTGGAGCAGATCTGCAAACGATACTCTGCCAACGAGTCTACCATTCCTCTAGAACTCACAACATTGCGACTTGGGTACGGCATGTTTCTCTTCAACTCTGACTCCGCTGTCAACGAGAACTATCTTTCGAAACTTGTCAAACTCGATGGCCTCAAGGCTCTCCACATCTGGAACGGTGCTATCAAGCGAGAAGAGGATGATGATTGGTCTGTTGCAGAGCACAAGTGGTCGATGTTGAAAGAATGTACTGCACTACGCCACGTTGAGGTAATGGTACTGAACGATGGAGTCCTGAAATGGCTCAACCACCACTGTATATTGATTGAAGAGCTGGTTGTTACAGGACACTTCAACAAGGAAGAGGGCGATGTTCGTGCCTGGGACAAATTGAGCTCGCTAAAGTTGACTATGCTCGTTGTGCATGAGTCGACGTGCCCTTGTGAAGACGATGGCGACGATATAGAGTATGCCGAAGATGAGGAGCATACACCTGGTATACTTATGGGCATTCGGGGAACTAGAAAGATCTCTGTTCTGGACCGATATTTCGGGTTTCGACTGACGAGACTTTCCATTTGCATGACTTTCAAGTACCAATGGGTGAGTTATCATCGTGTCCTGTTGATTGTACGACCTTTTTTAACAATTTTCACAGAAACAGTTCGCCAATCACCTCCGAGCAATGCCCAAGTTGACGCAACTCCACATCCAGTATCGGTACCATTGCCATGCTGGACAATTTCCAGATAATTCTCGGTGGGGTGGTGTAACCAGCCCGAAGGACATTGCGTGGCTCTATGCTAGATTGGCCAAATGGCATTGTCCATCCCTGCAATACGTCGCCATCGGCAGTTGGGCATGGCACGTAAAGGCTGAGCCTGGAGTGGAGCTTCGGTCAGAGTGGGACATTGGCGATGGTATCAAACTCCGTGAGCTTTACAGAGATGAGATGTTGTCAATCGAGCTGTTCCGGTACGATCGTGAGGGTCGCAAAGCCGGACTGTCTGATGTCCGACCAGGCCTAGAACTTTGACGTGAGGATGGGTGATCGAGGAAGTGGGCGTAAAAAATGCATAAGCGAAATTCCTGTACTTATACTAGGAAATATCAACTGTGCGGCTGAAGAAACAATCTTCTTAATGTCCCTAGGTTCTCTGGACTATGTGGCTGACTTGAAACTCGCACCTTGATGGATTAGATAAGTTTCGTGGAAATGGCTTCAGTCACTGGATGTCATGCACATCTTGGCAGCACCAAACATCTCCATTGAAAGAGCTGAACGCCATGCAATGCAGAACCTCCAAAACTCCCATGCTCAAACTGCCACTGCAGCACCCTAGACACCAATTTATTCGAAGCGAACTCCAAAGTCCAAACCACCCAAGCCTCCAAACCACATCAGTCTATCGACGAGACTCCCAATTCGTCTTCTTCTCCTTCTCACTCAACGCAACCACCGGTCTACACATAAATCAGTCTTTAGGCTATACCGCATTTCATCAATCGGTACGTACACAGCATCCTTAACACTCTTCCCCTCATGTCCATGACTCGTCCTCACCTCCCCCATCTCATCCGTCTCCTTCTCCACACACATCAAAAGCGCCGGCATCAGTCCAAACAACAGCAGCGTAATTCCCCCGGCAGTTGCAGCCGTAGGATCAGTCTCCCAAATCCACTCCGTCAATCCTCTCTCATACAAGAACACCCCCCCAGCAAGCTCAGCAATCAACATAAACCCCAACGCCACCAATCCAATCGCAACCCTAAACCCCCTCACTCTCGGAACCTCATAAGCAACCACCACCCATCTAGCCCACAAAGTAAACATTAGGAGCCACAAAGGTAAGGTGTAGAGTTCTGATTGCGGTTGGGTGAGGTGATTTATTGGTTGGAGGGTTGAGAAGCGGAA
Organism: Phialocephala subalpina; assembly: GCA_900073065.1. Classification (NCBI taxonomy): domain Eukaryota; kingdom Fungi; phylum Ascomycota; class Leotiomycetes; order Helotiales; family Mollisiaceae; genus Phialocephala; species Phialocephala subalpina. The sequence continues at coordinate 1,967,972 of FJOG01000004.1, read as the reverse complement.
ATATGCGATGAGACAGCCGGAAGTGAAGGAGAGGATGAAGTAGACAAAGGAGATGCGGAGGATGAAGAGGGCTAGGGCTATGTCCCAGAGGAGTTCGAAGACGGAGGTGGAGGTTTCGAAGAGGATCATTTTGAAGGTTGGTTGAGACACTGTATTCGCTTCTTGGTTGGTGTTTCTGTGTTGGCTTGGTATCGTGTATTCGTGGGTTCCTTTTTTGGATTGACCGATTTGTGTTGACAAGTAATCTTCGTGAGTTATTTCGTTGACGAACCCTGAAAAGTGCAAGAGCAGCTGAGAAGTATTTGTATTCCGAGAGAAATCGGAAGTCATGATATTGCACCTTCACGTGCGGCGTCAGGCCACTGGTGGGGTGATCCTTCCAAACGAAATTCCACAACATGCGAGGAAAGGGCGACCCATTGCCAATTATGCGTGCGGCATTTGCAGAACACGGAAAATGCCTGCTTCTGAAAGATTCAAACGCGCCGTATTGGTCCTGCCAGATTGTCTTGTTCTTTCATGTGCTGAAAGCTTCGGAGTGTTCATGCTGAAGATGAGGCGTCCGGGGTATCCGCCACACCTGCATTCGCACCCTGCTGAGGATCATCAGCCCCGTCAGCCACGCACCAGACCACCGGTGCACCACCAAAGCGTACACACAGATATCGCACTACAATGCGCTCGGATGAAGGGAATAACAAATGCATAAATTTGCTGCAAACAAATAACGTCATCCTTCCCGCCGAAGCATGCTGTCTAACCCCTCTATCAACGAATCCCTTCTTCTCCCACCATTTACAGCCATTTCTCTTCCGCCCGTACCACTGCTCGAAGGATTCCTCCTCAATGGACTCAACGGACTTCCCGTATCCGTATATTTAAACTCCTCCGTCCTAACCGCCACCCCCTGCTTAACAACCAACTTCCTCTCACTCGCAAACGTATAACTCCTCTCCATCGAAACCGGGACCGGACTCCCAATCTTGCCCCTCAAATTCTGACTACCAAGTTCAATCACCGATTCCCTTGCAGTTGTCTTCCCACACCTTGACCCAGATCCTGATCGACTCGCCATGAATTTCGGGAATATCTTGTGTAACAAGGGACGGATTGTGGGAGCGCAGGCACATATGATTCCAATAGCACATTCTAGGACGGACCAGATATCGAATTCGGCGATGATCCAGGTTATGTCTGGATCGCTTGAGACTCTCAGGATGGATACGATGCGTGCAATTGAGGCGAAGATGACGAAGATTCCGAGGCTGAGGACGCCCATTAATGCCCATTTTTGTCTTTTTGGAATTTGGAGTGTTGAGACGACAGGAATGACCATAAGAATCATCCAGGCGTCTGTGATGGTGTGCAAGACCGTTGATGCTATCAGAGTTGGTGTTGATTGGAAGCACATCACTTTGTCGGTGATGAATGAGCCTCCTGTGACGGGGTTGCATAGAAAGATGTCTGATGCGACGAGAGGGGCGCTGAATATGCCGACGAAGATGATTGTCCCCCATGATAACCACTTTTCTCGTCGAGCTGGAAACACACGTAGGTAGAAGACGAGGATAGAGAATTTCGTGAAGCATAGAGCTAGTTGGTAAGCGATGAGTGTGCCGTACGTGATCCGGAATGACTCTTCGATGAGTTTCGGAGGGACATCTTGGATGTGGTGTCCTTGGCCGAAGAGAGTCCCGACGTCGAATAGAACAGTCAAGATGAGAGTATTGAACCAAGCAATGACAATCAGGGTATCGTCCCAACTCCATACCCCGACAACGTGCACTCGAGATATGATCCGGCCGAGGACGAAGAAGAAAACCAGTATCTGTGGGAATATGGTGCCTCCGAGGATTCGGGGCACTCTGCTGTCGCCAGGAATCTATACATTCAAGTCAGTAACCGATCTTCGGCAATAGGATCAAGAACTTGCTGGTTCAAGTCGTGGAATAATCATATTTTGATGATCGGCAAGAAGTTCTCACGGGGTATTCTTGAAGCCCCTCGCTCACTTGGCTGCGGGGGAGTAACATACATATGAATGTAAGGTGGATTCGAGGGATCACTCATTCTTGGACTAAGAACCGAGGATTCCCCACAAGACCCAGGGTTTGCTACCAAGCAACCCCTCGACATGTCACTATCATAGAAAATAAGGTTCAACTCTAATCTAAAAGGATATGCTCCGGCTAATTCGCAGGAAACTCGTCGCAGAATAGGCAATATATCTATTGCGACCGCCTCTTTCGTGGGATCAACATGCTAGAAGCGGGGCGAAATGCTGGGAGATATCCTTGAGTCTCGTTTATCGGAGAGTCCTTCATGATAGAAGTTTGGAGATCGTGATTAAGGTTCGTTGCGGTTTTCTCGCATAGCCAAGTGATAGAAATGCCGAATATTAACAGAGCTCGAGGATCTCGCAAGACTTGATCAACTTGGATAAGAAGAATCCAGTGTTTGTCTACGCTTTGACCAGTGCCGTGAGATTGGTACTCTCACTGATAGGGCGTTCATTCCACAGGTTGGCTCGGAAAGGCGTCATGAGCTGCTCGGGAAGTGTTTGCCTCGCCAATAAAGTTTCGCATTCTGGAGATCTAGCCGTGTACATGCATGAAATGTAGCCGCACTAGCTGGGATAGATCACACAATATATGCAATTGATCCTGGTAGTGGGCCGCTTCATCTGTCAATTGATCTCCAGAACCAATGCGCTTCCCAAGGACATATAAAGTTATCAAGCTCAATCGCACCAAGAGACGCAGATAAAGCTATGGAGACCAATTGCAGAGCATGCGTTGTTGAGTTCTGTGGAGGAACACCTCATGACAGCAGAACCAAAGGGAATGGTCTCTGTAGACATTACGACTCAGGCATCCCCGAAGATGATTCATGGGATGAATTTCTGGCGCAGCTCCAACTTGCCATTTCGGGATAGGAATTCCTGGCGATTTGGCACGTTTGCGAGTCGATTTGGGTCTCGAAACTACCAAAACTGCTCACCGTTGTGAATTAAACTTCTTGTCAAAGAGGGCTGAAACTCGGAGCGAGTCTTCGGACGATCCGGGAAACCGCCAACAGCGCCAATAGCGCCGACAGCGCCAACACCCGTCAAACCCCGCATCATCTCAAACATGTGGAACTGAGCCTCTCCTGGTGTTTCGGAATACGACGTCGATGCCAACCAAGAAAGAAACAAGCTTCAGCCTCAATTGAAAGGTGATGGTGGAAGAAAACTCTTAACACGTTGGCGGATTAATTCATAACTTTCACAATCCGGTACTCTGGCTTCGAGGTCAGTGCCGCCAGAGGATGTGAAATTGCCAGACTTACCACAGGTCTGTTGTTACAGATGACGGTGGTGTTTGAAGTATTCCGAACTATCCGAGCCTCCGCCGCACAAAGACAGCGTCTTCAATCCTCCGAATCGTGACATGTCTTTCCTGAGATTGGGCCCACCATCGTGTAAAGTGTTTGGACATCTCACGGACTGTTCCGCCATGTGTGAATATGATCTGACAAAGTCGAAGTGAAGAGCAATATGAGTGACTTGCTCCATTTCTACCACCAGAGCTATAGTATGAGCTGGCGGGTCGGCATTGACGAAATGCTCTTCGTCCATGAAGGACAGGTTCCAGAATAATCGATAGAGTGGTACCTCTGCCATGGTCCAAAATACAAGATATCCCCGCCAGAGAAATCAGCGTATACGATCGAGCTTCCGAAGACTAGTCGGTATCTCTTAAGAGCGACTTCTCGTGCTGTCCGGCAGACACTTAGAGCGGGGGATTAGGAGTATGGTGTTCCTTTGGAAACTCTAACCCCGTCAGGTCGCCCTTGTGCGCTGCGCTAATAACTCGTGGACCTAATAATGAAAAATCCTATATCATCTGTATCTCCTTCAGGAAACCTGGAAACGGTAAGAATTGGTCATTGCGAAGCATCCACCTCTCCCAATCGGAATCTCGCGGACATTGAACTAGCACTTCTTTCGTGCCTTTGATACGGAGTCGTCGGGATCGTAATTCGTCCTTGAGTTGGTCGATGCTCATCGCGGAGTAGAGAGTGATTGTTGGTGAACTTGGAGGACAATCATGTAGAAGAGAAGCTGAAATTTCGACGCGTCGACACGAAGCCCCTGGGTCCGTGCACTGCACTAGTCAAACCACACATGTGACTACGCGATCGAGACCTCGCGTTGCCTAGCCATCTATTCTTCTTACTACAACGAACACCAACGGCCTCACTCTTTGCTTCTCGAGCCTCGCACTATGAATATGATCCAAATCGACAGCCATGAGCCAAATCGTAAAAGGAAACGTCGAGATTCTGGTACACACAACAGCTCCAAGCTTAGGACCCGACGACGCGCGATACAGAGCACTTGCTCAAGCATACTTGGACTTTCGACCAGCAAAGCGGCGCAGATTGGATGATTCGCCTCTCCCCGGCCCTTTGAATGATATAAATATACCAGAAGAAAGCCGCCGTCATGAAGCACGACGCCAATCAACACAGCCGGAAAGAGAATCGGAAGCGTCATGGCGACCCGACGAGGGACGCGCAGAGTCTGTCTCGCAATCGCAACATCTCACTGAATTTGACGGTCAAGATATATCAGAGATTATCGATTCGCCTGAATTGTCGTTCCTGAGTGTAATGGACAACAGGACATCTCCGGCGTTTCGAGGTCAGGTCACGTGTCAGAGACCAGCTTCTCAGAGGAGTACAGAGGAATTATGGCAAGCTCCTGGGAGTGAGGTTCCAGATTCACAGCCGGAGGTACACCCAACGCTGGCCGCTTTCTCATCTCCGACTAGGATACTGGAAGTCTTTCTACAGAACCAGGACATTTCTCAGGCTACTACATCGCCTTCAGGCCCCTCGGAAAGGCGACGGCCTTCGGGTAGTGTCAGTGTCCTGAGCAGCAGCCAGAGGTCCCCAATTCTTCGTCACATTCAAAACCAGAGTTCAAGTAGCCGTGATCATCCTGGCAGCGACGAAAGGTCTTCACAGTCGTCTCCGCGTCTTCCACGAACCCGAAATCAACAAGACGGTAGTCATGAAATCGGTAGCAGCAATGAGAAAGCTTTGTCATCGTTATCTGATGCTGTGGCGACAAACTCGTCTCTTTCACAAACAGGGAACCCTGGAAAACGACCAGAACGGCAGAAGGAGGTGGATAGTCTTTTGAATAGGTTCAGCAGCGAAAAACTTCACACCTCATCATCCGAGGCTCTTCCACGCAACCTCAATCCGGAAGCAGACAGTCTGGAAGTTGGGGTCGGAAGCAAGGAGCCTCGACTCTCTTTATCACAAAGCCACCCACGCAATCGGAGTCAGGAGAGAGGCGGCCTTGAAGTGCTCAAGAGCAATGATAATGCATTAACATCTTCCTCCGCTGATGGTCCACCAATCAACTCTTCTCCCTCGCCTGTCAAGAACCCCACAAAACGACCAGAAAAAGTCCTCAGAAGCAAAAGTCCAAATGCTCCCTTAATTCAAGACTCACATCTAGACAAGAAACGCAAGCACCTTAGCTCCATACCCGAGACCCTCTCCGAAACTCGTATATCATCATCCGCCCCTCCAGCCCTAGCTCTCGATGAACTCCCACCCATACCTCGACCTCTCAAAAAACAACGCTTAGAACCAGCAAGCTCTCCCGTCCAACCCGCCACCAGCAGATCAACAGAATCAATATCATCAAGTCCAGCCGGCACAGCACCTGTCACAAAATGGTCATCTCTCCTCGAAATACGCCCCCCTCCACCAGCAACCTCTACCAGTGATCTCGCAGCAGAATCGCTAATAACTCCCACCCTCCACCAAATAGCAACCAAAATGTCACTCTCGCGCTTCCGTCCCGCCTCCCAATCGCGAGATCTTAGGCCGATGGAAAGAGGCTACTGGTCTATTTCGTGCGCTGAATGGAGTGAAGACACCCGAAATCGATGTTGGAACTTCCTAGGCGACATTATTGGTGATGGGAGGCTTGGATGGGGAGTTTGGTGTGTTAGAGATGGTGTAGATTCGGAGTTTGAGGGGATGAGGGTTTATTGTTGGGGAGGTATTATGAGACATATTTGGTTGTTGCTTGTTACGGCGAGTTTTAATAAGGTTAGGAAGATGGCAATTACCTGGGTAGATGGGGGTGGGGAGTGCGTTGTTAGGATGCCTGAATGAGAATGCATTGGATACCCAAATCTGGTCCTTGAATGTGACCATGCTGTGCTTCGAAGTCCGAAGTCGGGTCAAAGTTTTGGGTGGAGCTTCCTATGTTTGAGCCGTTCAGACAGCAATGTCATGAAATAGATGTATTCGCTGTCTTGACATTTTGAGGAACTATACACCCTCAAGCATCAATCCCATTCTCCCTATACATCCCATCAATTAACGCATGTCTCTCAACCGCATCCTCAAAACTACAGTTCACCTTCCCCTCTGCAAGACTCTTATACAACCTCCCCACATTCCTCGCCGGCAACCCAAATATCCCCTTCCCTCCATCCTCCGAATCAAACTTATCCTTCTCAACCTCCACTTCCTCCACAGTATCTTTCTCAAAGTCATGGACCTGGATCTTCATATCCGGATACCCGATTTGGAGGAACGGGCCTGATGCAGTGATGCGTATTTCGCCGGTGGAGCCATAAATACGCCAGTCAAGACCGGGTATGTCTTTGAATGGTTTCCCGCCGCGGAGGGTCATTGAGATGGGGATGCCTGAGGTGAGGGTACCGTTGAGGAAGATGGTGTCGTCTGAAGTCTTGTTCTTCGTCTCAATCGCCGTCCCTTCTGCATCAACTATCTGAACAGTCTTTCTTCTGTTCGCCAGCAAGGTTTTGGGACCAGATTCGAAGCCGTATCCCAGCACTATGAAAAGGTTAAGAGGAGTAGCAGGAAGAAGAGGAGGAGAGGAGAAGGGGGGAAGGTACCGAATTGCACATAATCAACCGAATGCCCAAAATGAATCGTAACAATATTCCCTCCCACCTCCCTATCCGCCATATAATCATACTGTCTCGGCAAAGTCGGTCCCACGTTCCCCGCCTGTCCTGCCCACGTACTACTCAATACATCCCCAATTCTCCCTTCATTAATCAAATCCTTGACTTTATGCACGATAGGAGCTTGTCGTGCTTGGAGACCGACGACTGCGTTCTTGACGCCGTGGTCGATTTTGAGTTTCAAGAGTTCTTGGGCTTCGGAGAGGTTCTTGCCGAGTGGCCATTCGACGAAAACATCTTTTCCTGCTTTTAAGGATGGGGTGATGAGGGGGAGGTGGCGGTCGACTCGGACGCTGCAGACTACTAGGTCGATGTCTTTGTCCTTTGCAATCTCTGTCCTCAAACAATATCAGTAACTGACTGTCACGTGCTAGTGAGGGGTAATTGAGGAAGAAGTTGGTACCTTCAGGAGCACCGTAAGCTTTGGTGGTGGAAGGGAGACCATAAAGTTCAATAGCAGCTTTGGAACTCTCGATTGAGGAGTTGCAGATTGCTACTATTTGATAGTTGTCGCTGGCTTGCAAGTACGGCAAGTGAGCTCCTGGCCCCCAGCCAGTTTTGGACAGGCCGATGAATCCGACGCGGATTGGTGCCATTGTTTTCTGTTATGATGGTATTGTTGAAGTGGAATGAGTTGACTGTCCTGTGAGTTCTGGGTAGTTGAAAGTGAGATAGAGTTGTTGATATATAGATAGTTTGAGGTCGTTCGAAGTTCGAGGTAGGGTCACTTCCCGATTGGTTCTAGAAGGTGGATAAAGTTGGCTGGCCCATCACATAATCGGGTTGATTTGAAATCGAGAATAGCTGTATCTTATCAAAGCATCACCTCACCACCATGTGTTGTACGACTATAGAAATACAATCAATCTTTGAGGCTTTCGTACTGGGTCTCGGAGAAATCCATCTTGGTATTCTGAAGGAAAGAGGTGCATGGTATTCTGAATGTGGGGTTAGTGCTGGCGGGCTCGCTCTGTTTAGCCTCCTATCTCCACCCAAGAAGTTAAAAAAACATTGGATGAGGGGGGCGGACATGAAAGACGGACATTCAGGATCACAGAAACACTGCACAATTACCAGCTGCTTAACAATATCTTTGTAATCTTTTCATTTGATTTGACTGAATCTGTCCTCGAGCCTCTGTCTAATGACAAAGAATGCGCAGAGTGAGATTTATCAGAAAGGGAGGAACAGCGCATCAGCACTAGTCCCATCAAGAAGAGTAATGCATGCATGCATTGCACGCACTTTAGAAAGAGCTTCTTCAAGAACCCCCTCCAAAGATGCCAGTACTCCAAACACACTCACAAAATCCAGCCCTTCCTTGAAAATTTCGGATGGAAGGCTTCAAATATAACAAGTTCACATACAATGCTCAGCACAGCCGCTTATATGTGCAGATGATTTTTCGCCGAAGAAGAGAAGATTAACGCCGCCGTTGGATGCTCGAAGATAGATTCCGTGGAACCGTCGAAAACTTAAGAAGAAAATCGGAATTCATGCAGGGAGGATGAGATCGGTCGTGGTGTGGTCGTGAAACGAGCCTGGTCTCGAAGGTAGTATGGTCGTAGAAGAGACGCTCGGCGTGAGAAGAATTGAAGGTTGGATGTTAATTGATGTTCAGTCAACTGCTACCAACGCCAACGGAGCCGTTTTGTGGTCGCCATCCCGAGTTTCGATATTCTCGTCTGTTCGAGTTCTGGCTATCTGGAGTGCCATTGCGATGAATATAAGGCGTCGGCTGCTCGAGAGCTTGGTCCTGCCATTGCTGGTGAGGAGAGTTGTTGTTCGAGGGTCCTGCATAAGGTGCAGAAGGCTCTTGCACATGTCGAACACTGGCCTCCTTCTGCCAAGCATATGCCTGTGAAGGATCGGTGTCCACTCGAGTCACCATTGGAGCCAAGGCACGACCATTGCCATCCTTCCCACGTTGGTTTTGTTCTGTCGTCTGTACTTCGTGCCGGGGACCGCCATTCATTCCCAGATCACCATATCTCTTTAGGATCTCCTTGGTGGTGATATCACTAGGGTTATTGAACAGCGATGGGTCGTTCAGGATGGATTGAAGATCTTCTGGAACCTGAGTGTGACATTAGTAAAGGGCCAAATCACGACGCAAGGTTTACTTACTTCGCACATCTGCTCATTGAACTCGATCAGAGTATTCACAACCTCAATACCCAAGAAATTATCGTCAACCGGTCCCTTGGCGTTGGTGTAGAGAATATTCGGGGCAATAACGGTGGCCAAGTTATGAGTGTCCATCTTCGACCCGACCTCTTCATCGACCTGATGGAACGAAGCAACCCAGTTGAAGAACGAGCAGAGGATCTCCAGACAATCCCGGTGAGCCTTTGGTAGCAAGCAGCAGGTCAGATGTAGCACGCGGAGTCGCTTGTCGTCATCCTTGATCTTCTGAGTCGCGATGAAGAGTCGATGTAGCTTAAATGTCAAGATAGGATCCGGAAGATCTCGGAGATATTTCTTGAGCAGAGCAGCAATCTGGACGACGTTCTCCTTCGTAAAGTCAACAGCATCACATCCTTCCTTGTCGATGACGGCGATGGTTTCATTTAGTCGCTTGATGTTGCCATTCTTTCGGAAGACACCTTCGACCGAGAGATCCATCTTTCGCATCGTGGTGACGATGTCGTCGACGAGTGCAGGTATCCGCAACGCACCAGGCCCAATTCCGTCTGTTGAATCTGCACCATCTCTGTCGATGATGATGTCTAGAGGGACACCGAAGACGCCCTTCTTCTTGCCACCTTTCTTGCCATCATTGCCTTTGAAGGCCTTGCCCATCTTGTTCCAGAAGTTGGCTGGTTTCCTACTTTCAATCAAGTTGAGCAATTCCTCCATCGTGAAGTGACCTTCTAACATTGGCTGCATGGTGATGACTGCAACGTGGCGAACAATGAAGTACTCCAGTGCCGACAGCTCTGAAAAGTATTTCTTGCCCTGCTGCTTTTGAGGTGAAGGTTCTCCCGCAGCTTGGTCAAGCTCATTCCCGCTAGAGATGTTACGCTGGTGGCCATTGAGCAATTTTGCCTCGGCTCCCATCGAGTTTCTGAAAGGATCTCGAGCGTGCTTGTATGCGTTGGGTCTTTGTTCTTTCGCTTGGTGCGTGGCCATGATCCGAGGGATGTCGTCCAGAGTGATACCATCCTCGCGACCAAACATAAGCTGTGTCCGAGACTCCCCATTACCATCACGTTCTTCTACAATCTTGAAACCAGGATCTCTCGAGTCTGATCCATCGGCTCCTGCTGAGCCCGGTCTCACACTTCGTCCTTCGGGGCCATCGAGAATTCGGGATGTTCGAGCTTTCTTGATGTTGGAAGAAAGGTGCCTATCCATCCGAGTGCTTCTCAACCGACGTACATCATTGAGGGCACTTTCGTAGGTAGACGAGTTGCGGTTTTCATCTGCGTTTCCTCCGAAAGACTTTGAACGAGTATCTGATCTCAGCAACGGTGGTTCGGCGTTAGCTGGTAATCGGTAGCCTTCGCTAGAATTGTATCCGTTCAAGTTGGGATCATCTGAAGTATGAGGAAGAGCCCCACTGTTTCGCAACATATCCAAGAGTCTTGCAAGGGCGACTCGAAGAAGGAAGACGTATTGTTGCAGCTTTGTGACACGCTCGAAGCCGCCGATAGCACCAGGAACTCGCCCTTCGCAGTTGTTACAGAACACCCGTTGGTCCTTGTCGCTCCACCTTGCATCTTCAAGGTTTTGCCCGAGCTCTCGCGCGCAGCTTGTACACTGAAGACATGCACGGTGCCATCTTCTTTCACCACAACGCGCGCACTCGTCCTCGATGTCTCTCCGGCACGTGATGCAGTCGTCAGAGTTAGAGGCACCGAGACCAGGAGTTCCAGTAGTAGCTTCTAGAGATCTGTCATCAGTCTTGACAAGCTCCATATCACTCAGGTCGTCCAAAAACTCATGGAGGCCATCGGAAGTATGCTGCTCCCGCTCAACCTTTAGGGCTCCTTGCAGACATATCCGGATCAAAAGTTTCAGGTAATGCGCCAACCCGGTAACAAGTGCCAGCAGCTCTTGAGTGACACCAAGTTTTCGAACACCGCTCTCTTGAGTCTTGGATAGAAGTGCGAAGAATGCCACGATCTTCTTGCACAGCAACTTCGCTTCTCTCGAGTAGGACAAGCCTATCATTGGTTAGCTTGACAAGCTTACACAACTCAGTATGATTCATACCTTTGGGACCTAGCTTCGCCATCGTTGCGTCAAGCTTATCTGCGGAGCGAAATAGGATATCGACATGCAAGATAAATTTCTTGGCGGTCAAAACACCATCCACATATGCGCCATTACTGACGTGGAGCAGCATGTCCGATATGCAGGCGGCAGAAGATTCTTCGAAGGTTGAGAGAACACTCCAGATCCGGTACACCTTCTCTTCCATTCTCTCTTCCTCTAATCTCACGGCATTACGACCCTCTTCATCGGTAACATCTTCCAGTTGCTGCTGAGTCTCGGGCTTTTCCTGTGATGAAGCCAGCCGTACGTTCCAGAATTTGTGTATCATGTAACACTCAGGATGCCAGTGCTGGTTCTGCCCATTTCGGAATATCTCCACAAACTGCTTCAGAATAGCCGTCTGACACCCATTACACCGTTGAGCGAATTGTGTCGAGTAATGGTAGTGACAGTAGACCTGGCCATCGTGCTCGTAGTAACTATCCTGGGCGCCAAATACCGTAGGGCACACCGAGCACGTGAAGTGGTCGATATGGTATTTCTTGTCCAGTGCCGTGATATATGACCCTCGAAGCGCTCCCTTGCATTTCTGGCAGATCAAATCGAGTCGACGGAAGTAGTCTGTTTCGCATAGAGGGTACTGTCCGTCACCATTCTCTTCATCGACCGGGAAGAATTTCGATGCAACTATTTCTCCGCAATCCTGCGAGACCGGGATTAGCTACGTTATTGAAAACACGACAAAGATCACTCACCCGACATCTAAAGCAGTCCAAGTGGAATGTCCCACCCAGAGCGCGGACAAATTGACCCGTCAAAGGCTCGCCACACTTCTTGCAGATTCTGAGCTGTCCAGACGCAGTTCTGCCGTTCCTTGTCCGCGATCGATTGCGCTCTCCACTGGTCTTTGGCGGCTGACCGTCCCTCTCTCTACCACTTGCACTCCCAGACGGCGACGCAGTCATTCTATTCTCTGTGCCAAACACATTCGGTCTAGCTAGTACTAGGTCTTGATCCGCATCTCTCTCATTCATATATCTTCTTCCATCGTCACCACTGTGTCCATTATAGTCCGGCACCACATTATCTCGATCTGGATCGTACGCTGTGTATTGACCGCCGAAATTGTGACCATCGCCAGATGGGCCTCTCTCGGGTTGAGTGCCCATCGCGATATATTCAGAGATGACGCTTTCTCCCTATTTTCCAACTGGCGGTTTCGCTATAACCCGGGTATTATTTGACGTAGGCCGAACCTCGAGATCGATCTTTTGGCGTCGTGTCTGCCAGCGTGGATGTAATGAGTGACTGATGTGTGAATGGCAGATAAGGAGCCTATTCACGGAAATATTATGGGATTCTGACGTTGTCGAGTCGCATGGGTCCAGATAATTGGGCTCTCTGCATATGTGTTGGCCAATGTTAAGGAGCTCCCAGCACATGAAACAGCAACCTCCGTCGTGAGAAGCAATACGATCCAACAAGTCCTGCTTCTGTATTTCCTCTTAGGATCAATACGAGGCTCCGCGCATCAAGGAAGGTATTCGTGTTCGACGGTCTGGGGGTTCGGTCGCGTGGTGGTGAAGTCGGTGTGGAGGAGTCGCGGCGGATCGAGTCTCAACGAGGGGAAATGCGAACGTCGGGGCTTCGATTTGGAGAAGTGAATGTGCAAAATTACTATCAAAGCTGAGGCGCAAGATTGCCTGCAGTTGCTGCACGACGCGCTGGTGACAAAAGCAAGATTGAAAAGGTTGTGGTGCAGCAACACTACTTCGAATGCTTGAATTACTACGATATTAGCTGGAGAATCAACGGCATCCTAGTCCGGCACGTGACAAGCATGACTAGAGGCAATCAGAAGTCATAGAAGGCTGATTCCCAAATTAGATCATCTCTTTGGGGCTTATGCTAGAGGCGAGGCACCTTCTAAGCAAATACATGGCAACTGTGGAATGCTACGACGATTCACATAGGCATCCTTTGAAGGGCTGCCTTACAGTACCGGCACATCGGGCACATCGGCTCCTGAATACTCGGCAGGGACAGAGCATCTCCGAACCGTTTTAAGCCTGATACCGACATCTGATTGCATGTGAACGGATTTGAATGTGGATATGGACTTTCAGGCGAGTATTCAATATGCAGGTCCATCTCCTACGAAATAACCTTAAAACTAGGGCATGATCTATTTACTGTGAGGCCGGAGGTACACCATATCTGGATGCTCTTCAGCTTCGAGCTAACAAATATAATATACGAATATTTCTTAGCCCCCTGTTGAAATTACGGTGGTTTGCATGTTTGTTCAGATTAGAGGTCCCTTAGCTGGTAGGTAGAGAATATGAAGCTTCGTCAGTAAGGCTACGGGCTGCTACTGATCCGAATTTGTGCATCCATTTACAAGTAAGCCTGCAGCAAAAGGATCCTTCCTATACTGCTTCACCTTTTCCTCCTCAGTGGGTCAGATAATGCATGCGTTGTCTCTGCAAAGCTAGCCACGTTCTCATCAACTGCTGCAATTAGTCTCGAGGTATCGGTGGATCGTGGGAGAATGTTATGATGTCCTAAAGTTTGTAGAACATTCGCAATGTTCAAATTAAGTTCTATGCTATTCGACTAGTCAGGATCCAGACACAAAATCTTATTCAACGAAGTTATGTCCTGATCCAGCTGGGGTTTGGTAACGCTGGAATAAAGTTCAGCCTCACTAAGTTTGCCTAGCGGGCTCGCCTGCCTTGCATCTCTAAAGCGTTCCCCACTTCAAACTCTTGTCCTCATCGACAACCAAATTTCCTCTAATCGTCCGCAAACCCGATTTAACATGTCGAACCACTCTATCATAAGGATCACTAGAGCGAGTATCCCTGCCTTTAAATCAATTCCCTTTTGCTCTCCTTTCCTTGTTGTTAATCGATAGTGGGGTTGCGTTTCGCAAGGCTGACAACACACGTAGGAGCTGTCGGACCTCCAGAAGTCGTCGGACTTGTGTAAGTAGTATTTTCAGAGCCTCAGTTATCTGCATACCAGAGCCAATACTGACTGAATAGCCCTCGCGGTCGCATGCCGTGATGTTGACGTTCGCAACGTGAAAGCGATCATCATTGGTCCTCCTGATACCCCATACGAATTTGGCTTCTTCGAGGTTGGTGGAACATGACCAGGTCTTCGAAACATAACTGACTGTTTGGTAGTTCGCCGTCAAGTTTGGAAAAGGTATGGGCACCCAGGAAAACAAATCAGTAGCAGGCTGAGACATGCAAACCTAGACTATCCAGGAAAGGCTCCAGCTGTAAATGCGACGACTACGAATGGCGGCAGATGTCGATTCAATCCCAACATCTATGCCGGAGGAAAAGTTTGTTTGTAAGATTTCTGCAGAACATCTCTGGACTCGTGGGCTGACCTGAAACAGATCAATTCTAGGGTATGACGGAGCTACGAGCAACGTTGATCATTGAGGCTGATATCTGGATCACAGGACATGGAGGGGCGAGAGAGGAGAGGAATGGTCATCGGCACAAGGCCTGGAATCTATCTTGATTTCAATCCAAAGTCTAATGTCGTCGAATCCCTACGAGAACGAGCCCGGTTTTGAGACTGCGAATAACGAGGAGGACAAGAAGAACCAGAAGGAATATGTCATGAAGGTAGGCGACAGTTTGATTCAAGGGGCTTTATGCTGATGAGTGTAGATCCGTCATGAAAGCCTCCGTATCACGGTTATACAACGATTGGAGGAGTACCTAGGCATATCGCCAGACGGAGCTGTGAAGGCATTGGAGTCTTGGGAATCATATGACAGCGACGGCGAGGAGAATAGCATGGATCACGAAGCATTCGACGAAGCATCCATCAACTTTGATCCTTTCCGAGACCTATGCAAACGCAGGTTCCTCTGGTACTACGACTCATACTTACTAGCTATCAGTAAAGCAAAACTCGAGGTCACCGATGGCCAAAACTTCACACGCATGCCATTCGAATGTTCCGGAAACATCATGGAGGGAAAGTTCAACTACACGGAGTTAGAGCGTCGGACGAGGCTGATTCACAAAACTCTGGACGCCGAGACAGCAAGATGGGCAGAAGAGGGTCTGGTTTCAATCAAGAAGGAGAGTAGTGTTGCGTCGAATCTCCAGCGACAATTTGAACAGGTGGTGGAGTCTTACAAGAAGGACAAGACCGTCACCCTTGACATTGAGCTGGTCGATAAGAACCCATTCGTCTGGTCTATCACCTACTTTGGTCGACCCATGACTAATCTCGACGGTGGCCTCTTCCGGATCAAGCTCTTCTTCAGTCCACGCTTCCCAGAGGAGCAACCGAGAGCTAGGTTCGAGACTCAGCTGTTCCACCACCGCATCGCTTCTGATGGCACCCCTTGCTATACCTCGAGGAGAGCAGAGGATGTCAAGTCTCATATTGATTCCATTATTGAGGCTTTGGAGGAGGAATCACCACCTTACGACCCGAGGACATTAGTCAATCCAGAAGCTGCCAAGCTGTTTTGGGGCTCGGCAGACGAAAAGAAGATGTACAACCGCAAACTTCGTCGAGCAGTTCAACGCAGCATGGAGTGAGTTGCCTGAAATATTTTCCTCTTCTCTTTATGATATTGTTACTAACCAGTACCTTTAGGGAATAGACGACACCTCATAACGTTCCTTGTTCAATGTTTCCCACGGCGCACCTTTGCAGTGTTTTAGCAGACTCCTCTTCACGGCAGATATTCCCAGACTTCCCTTTCCCAATTTGAACTTTAGCGTTCCAATTCTTGCTTTTCAGCGAGTGTGCATCTTCTTCCATGGTTCTTGGCTGGCGTCGTACATGGATCACATTTCCTTTTCATGACATTGACAGGGCTCCAGGAGTTCTGGTGGATTTTCACATCTGGGATATCAAGTTCTCGGAATGGGGGTAAAGGCGTTCATAGTAAATTGACATACTGGATTCTCAAAAGAGTTGGGTCCTTTGATGATTGAAAATGTGAATGTGGATGTGATGGATGGCTATCACCATTTTGTGAAATTCTCCCTGGGTACCTCAGCTCTCACTTCGAGGGTGATGGTGAAAGAGTGGGTATCTATCATATGATACTCCAAGAAGTAATTACGCTATTATAGTATGATGCCATGTCATGTTCAATGCCCTAGAATTTTCGGACTTCCTCCCAAGCCCCAATATTCTATGAAAGCAGGGTGGTTAAAGTTACAAACATGTCCATGAATGTACAATGCCCCACCAGAGGCCCCTTTCCTTCCCTCTTTTCGTCCCCTCCTCGCTCGCTCTCCCACATCAACTCCTCACTGACCCTTTTTCTCACTCTCCGCCTTCCTCTCCTCCAGTATAAACTTCACACTCCTCTCAATCCCCTCCTGCAACCCCGTCTTCGCCCTATATCCCAACCTCCTCTTCGCCTTCCCACAATCATAATACCTCGTCATACAACTATACCTAACCTGCCTCCTCGTCAACTTCGGCGTTCTACCCACCAACCAGAACCCCCACTCCAACATCCCCCCGATCGCCATCCCCAAATCCTGACTTATCTCCCACACATGTCTCGTATCCTTCTCGCTGCCAGCACACTTCCAAACTGCCCGCGCGAAATCCCAGAAATAGACAGGGGAGTCGTTTGTGATGAAGAAGGCTTCGCCGTCTACCTTTTCGTTGTCGAGGGGTTTGGTTGAGAGGGTGGAGGTTGTCAAAAGGGCGAGAGAGGCGAGACAGTGTGCATGTGCGACGTTGCCGACGTAGGTGAAATCAAAGAGGTTGGTGTTCGGGCCGAGTTGGAAACCGGTTTGGTTGTTGAAGTGGACTGCGACGATGGGAGGGAGGACTTGGACGTCGCCTTCGCCGAAGATTCCCGCCGGGCGGAGGGAGGTGGTTAGGAGTCTTGGATAGGATTCGGAGCGGTTTGCGGCGAGGACTAGATGTTCTGCTTCTGCCTTAAGAAGGGTTAGCTTTGCTTGGAAAAACTCGCAGATTGGGATGAGAACTTGAAAGTTTGTTTTTAGGGGGGAGATAGTTGGAGGAAAGTACCTTGGTCTGAGAATAATATTCCGTTTGATTCTTCGCTGGTATAACAGGCCACCTCTCATCGGCATTGATCAAATCGGACGCATTATCATGAATCACGCTCGCAGAACTGGTATACACCAATGCCTTCACATTTGTCTTCTGACAAGCTTCAATAACGCATTTCGTTCCCTCAACATTGACTTTTCGGTATAGCTCCTTCGTTCCTCCAGCGAGAGTTGGCGACGCGGTGTGGATCACTACATCTGGCTTTGTCTTTTCGAAAATCGGCAGAATCGATTCCATAGATGTGATATCTGCGTCGAAGTATTGTACGCCGTCGGATTCAGGACGGCGGTTGCGAACGGTGCGGATGTCGATTACTGAGACTTTGCATTTGTAGTCTTCGACGAGCTGCGCGATGATGTGGTGTCCGAGAAAGCCGCATCCGCCGATAACCATCACATTGCCCAATGGCCTCTTCTGCGAGGGGGGAATTGGTGCCATTGTGATTGAGGTTGTGTTGGATCGCGAGGGCTCCAGGTGAAGTTGAAGGGAAGTTTGTCGTCAACAGCTGTTGGTAAGGGATAAATTGTAATTCTGGGGTTGGCGCGCTAGTGCCTGTCATCCATGTTGAGGGCCGTAGGCAAACCAAACTTCACCTCTCGACAATAACATCTCCATCGCCGCTTCTTTGACTCTCATTGTCTTGCTGCGAGCTCAGGCAAATTGTCCCTCCTCGTTGCGTCGATTGTTTGGCTGCCGTCTGCTTGACTCTCGAGTCTCCCAACGTTGTGGCTGAGGAAAGCCTGAGGCTAGTGTCTGCATGGTCTTCAGGGGTTGAGGTATCGAGCATCTGGTATGAGATGACACCGTTCGAAACATGATCTCCGTGGACATCGATTTATTTTGAGAATTTACAACATAGGTGGACGCCATGAAGGGTTTGCTGAACGCATGAGGAAGTGTTCTAGAAGGCTGTGATGATCACCGTTGAACGATTCGAGGCATCTGATCAGCCACGCAAGTTTCAATGCCCTTCCATGAATTCATCTCGTAATGAATTTTCTGCCTTTCCGCACTTTCCTGCTCTGGCTGTATCGGCCTCAAATGGGAGAGTGTTTGTGATATCATGTTCCGTTCTCGAGGGCAATTATTGCCTGAATAACTTCTTCGCTAGTGGTCATAGACTTCTCATGAAACACTCCGTTCAAGTCGGCACCAACCGAGACGTCGTCTCTTAGAAGTCGACTGCGTCGTCGATGGCAGTCAGCCTCACGAGCTACAGTATGCTCAACTAGCTCTCGAAACAAAACAGACGCAAAGATTCGCGTCCAAGTCTCGTGATGCCAGGCCCTTGTCGTTCCAGTTTTCAAGCTTGAACTTGGCTCATCGGCCCCGCACTCCAACTCGGATGAGCCCTGGTTTCACTCCGCGATATCTGGACAAAAGCCGCTCGGCTGTCTATTTCGAGCCCACTCCATGTATAATTGCGTAGTGGAGAAGTCCCCGAGTATGATCTCCCCAGGGGAAATGCCTCTGCCCTAAACCTAAGCGAGGATCTGTTCACCTCCTTTCAGGCGGTCAATAAGCTGTGCTCCTCCAATCACAACACTTGAATCCATCCCTACGTTTCTCTCAGCAGACTTTTCTTGATTGGCAATCGAGACTCCTTGTTGGGCTGAGCATTCACGTCACCTCGAACGCGTCTCCACATCCACGAATACTCTCGACGTTCGGAGGAGAGACATCGTGATGCTCGAGAAAAGTCTTTACAGTGGACTGTTGTGGGGCAACAAGACAGCGAACGTGGAAGACACAGCCTGGCAGAATCTGTATAAAGTCAAGATGAATTCCGTTCAGAGCCTTTTCTCTTCACCCTCATCCTCATCATCACTTTCATAATCAGCTTTCCTCATCTTTCCTCTTTCCTACATCTCTTTCTTCGGTTTTCCTTCGCAGTCTTCGAATCTCAATAAACCTATTCCCCAATCACCAAACCACTTTTCCAGCACTCCACTACCATCACCATGCACGCCTTCACCAACATCATCGCGGCCTCCAGCCTCATCGCCTCCATCTCCGCCTCTCCTCTTCTCATCGCTCGCGACACCTGCGGTTCGGCACCAAGCGGCAGCGGCTCCCAAACACCTCTCTCGCAACCAACCGGTATCCAAACCGCATCCGCCTGCGAAGCACAATGTGAAGCCAACTCTGCCTGCCAATCATTCGTTTTCGGCATGGTCAACAACGCCATCGAATGCATTCTCTACTCTGTCGCCGCTTCATCGGTTCCTTCTCAAGGGTCTAGCAACTTGGTTGTGTATGACAAGACTTGCTCTTCTATCCCAGCTGTTGTGCCTACGACGAGCAACCCTACTGGTGCCGCTACTTCTTCATCCAACACCGGTTCCAACACGGGGTCAAATACCGGCAACGGTGCTGGGACTTCAAACGGAGCTCAAAATCACAAGCGAGACACCTGCGGCACCTCCCCAACAGGCACATCATCCCAAGCCCCCCTCTCAACACCGGCTGGCATCACCACAGCAGCAGCTTGCCAAGCACAATGCGACGCCAACTCAGCTTGCCAATCTTTCGTCTTTGGAATGGTAAACAATGCCGATCAATGCATCCTTTACTCAGTCGCAGCAGCTTCGGTTCCTACTCAGACATCTACCAACCTCGTTGCCTACGACAAGGCCTGTGCTTCTGTCCCAACCCAGACTCCTACTGCTAGCAACCCTACTGGTGCCAACACTGGGTCTTCTTCAAGCAGTGGCTCAACCGGTTCTACTGGAAACACAGGCAGCAGCGGAAGCACTACTGGTTCCAACACCGGCTCAGCTGGTAACGGTGCGAGCAAGCCCGCCAAGGCCTGAACGTCTCGATTCTTGAGAAGATTCGAGGGAGCTGGAATCATTAACTTGATATCTCGTCCCCTCTGTCACTTTCTCTCCGTTTTCGGCTTTTCTTTATCTGGTCATCTCGTCTTTTTGGTCTTGAGTGGGAGCGCGGCATAGCATGGGCGGAAAACAAAATGGTGGTCTGGGTTTCTGTCGTGGTCTTGGTGCTTAGTGGTTGCATGGTTGATGGGAAGTGCTGGCGTTAATGGCACTCCTTTTTGTCTTTTTGTGTTTGTCTTGGGTCTGTGTTTTGGGGTTGAGGGATAGATACTATCATTACCACAAAGTGTGGGTTCTATTTAGCACTTATGAATTCATTTGTTGCTGAACTTGGTTGTCTTTTGTGAATTCGTGAGACGTGGTCTGGTAAGTACACTTTGACAAGTGAACCTGAACTGAGGACTTGAGTACTTGAGATTGACTTTTGCGAGCACTCAAACTTTCTATGAATTCATATTTTCAACGTCAATACGTCTCCATACCCCCTGAATACTCAGTGAACCATCTCCAACACCTCAATCACTGGCCCATTATACCTCTTCCTCCCAAACCAGAAGAAATACACACTCCCAAAGAACAACCACCCTCCCATCACCACAACGCAATAGTTCATATTCTGTGCCGTAACCGGTTGGTAATTAGGAAACATACTAAACAGCATCGCAAAAGCCAACCAAGCAATCGCAACGACATTCGTGAGCATCCCACCAACACCTCCTAAAGTGAAAGGACCAGGCTTATGAGCCCCAAGTTTGCGTCCATATAGAACCATGTAGATGATTGGCAAGATGTATGATGCATACATCCCAAGAATAGCCATGGAGAGAACTGCGTTGAATGCCGTCACGCTTCCAAGATAGAGGAAGCCGAGAAGCATCTGGATGACCGAAATACAAATGATCATCCGAGTCGGCACAGCGTGCACGGAGTCAACATGCGCAAAGTACCTCGAGAATGGAACTGCATCATCTCTCGCAAACGCCCACGCAGTTCTACTCGTGCTCGTCAATCCCGCAGAATTTGCCGCTACCGCTATCGACGTCCAAGTCAAACATAGCAGTGTGGCGCCTGTGGGATTCTTGGTAACGTTGAGGAGTAGTTGCATGACAGGGAAACCGGTGGGCGATGCGAGAAGGTCATTGAGGTTGCCGATTGAGTAAAGGAGGATAACGCAGTAGCCTAAACCCATCACTCCATTCACGATAACACTTCCTAGCATTGCGATGGGTACATCGCGGGCAGGGTGACGCATTTCTTCGGCCATGTGGGTTGCGCTGTCGTATCTATCGCGCTTTGATTAGTATGAATAGGGAGAGGGAGGGAGGAGGCAAACCCGAGGAAGGGGTATACGCTGCTCAGAAGGCCTACGAGCCAGGATATGCCGTTGTTGGACCAACCGCTTGTGTTGGAGACTTCGACGAAGACAAAGTGGGGAGATTGTTTGGGGGCCATGATGGCAAGGACGACGATAATCGCGACGAAGCCGACAATGTGGATGACACCTCATAGCTTTTAGTGCCATGGTCTTGAAAGTGAGATAGGAAAGGTCATACCAGAAGCCAAATTGGTGTGTGCTAAGATCTTCGAGCCCCAGAGATTGAGCACCAGCGAGTATGCAAGAACAAGCCAGTAGAAAAGCATACCCTGCCATCTTTGCGGGATGTAAGAATCTTCATGATTCAACGTGATGAGAGCCTGCAACTGCAGTCCGCCAGAGAAAGCAGCAGATGCTGTCAAGACAATTTGTCCACCGCATGAAATCCAACCTGTGAACCAAGATGCGGATATGCTTGATTTCGAAGGTGCGAGCAAGGCTACCCAGTGATATTGCCCTCCGGCCGTTGGATACATGGAGGCTATTTCCGCGAGGGAGCAAGCTACTGCTACAGTGCCGAGAAAGCTGGTGAGACTTGAAAAGATCAGTAGGTGTTCGGAGAGGGGAAGAGGGTGGTTACTTACTAGTTGTAGAACAAGCATGGTGCGCCTCCGCTGATCAAGGCTGTTGCAACGACGGTGGAGAGTGCTTCCCATGTTGCCATCAAGCAGAGACAGAGTGATCCGAGGGACCAGACGGAGAACTGTTGGCGCAGTTCATGTTGCTGAGGGGCATTTGTCACTTCCACTGCCTCGGATTTTTCGTCGGGCATTGCGGTACTAGTCTTTATTTCTCTGTTGACAGACATTCTGATGGCGGCATACCGAACTAGATGAGGACTGTGTTGCTCGTGGTCGAGGAGGGTGAGTGTTTATACTCAGACTTCGTAACCATGCTCCTTCCGGGCTCGGTTACGCAATCAAGCAACTGCTTCATGAAGCCATGGCATCTAAGATAAGCCAAAGCAATCCTGGTTGCTTCTAGACTTGAGCTAGTAGCCTCTGAAGCAGGAGTAGGTCTACAGACAAGTGAAAAGAAATCTGCGACATAGGAGGGAGGCAGCGAATGAGAAGCAGTCAGACGAAGCAAGCCAAGGCAAAGAGGGAAGATTAGATCAAGGGTTGACAGCGGAATTCGAGTGTATGTGCGGAACTGAACGTAATGCGGGGTTGCCCCAAGGTAAGATAAGTGGTTCCGCCACGGGTAGATCTTGATACCCGTCACCCGGTACCCGGCCCGGCCAAGCAGCAAATCAGCACACACAACTTGTAAGTTTGTACCGAAATCATGATTGCTACCCATCCCTGCATCTCGGCCCAAACCTGGATATCGGTTTGGATTTGTACATTTCTCAAGCTCCACAAATAACATGATAGCATCATGCATCCCATTCTCTACCAAGGCCTGATCCGGAAGGATAGAGGTGAAGGTGGAAGTTGCACAGAGTACGGGTATATAAAGGTGTTGAGACTAGACATAGCTGAAATTTCAAATCGTAAAGCACGTGTAGTTGAGCTTATGATATTCATGTATTTGAAAGTCAAGAATGTAGACTTGAATAGAGGTAGACTTAGGAACGCAGCTCGTCTCCGCCAAAGAACAGGGATGACTAACAATGTCTATTCGATAGAGATATTAGGACAACACGGAAGATCTTCCGAGTTTCTTAAACAAGACTTGCCGAGGGTCATGCACACGACGATTGAAAAAACCCACGATCACCTGAGTCAATACGTGGTTCGTCCCCATGGTTCCTGAAGATGCCACAGTCGTAGCATACAACAGAGGTTGCAAATACACCGGTATGAGCCTTGTATACTGTCTCACACGCCCGTTGGGGCTCATTTGCCTGTTCTGAAAGAGTTGAGCTCGAGATGTGGTACAATAATGATCTTCACAGCCGCTTTACCAGAAAATTCCGTCAAGCCCCAAGTGTAGAGCAATCATAGCTCAAAGAAAGGAACTCTGCATCTGCATCGAGCTGATAGCATTGAGACATCTGTCGAATCAGGTTACTAGTCAGTGATATTGTTATTGACTTGAAGTTTTTGTGTTTGCTTTCATGCATCTACTTTCAGGGGGGGGGCTATCCCTCATGCAGATTAGTGCCTATATGCTGTAAATCTTCAACGAACAGAACTTGTGTACTTCTCGAATTTGCTCTTCACATGATATGACAAATGAATCATGAAACGTGGTCCCATAAAGCCGTCGCTCCGGGGAAAATCTATAAAGAGAACCCGACTTTGGTCACGTGCTCGCATAAGGTACTTCGAAGTGGCAGCAATCAACAGCGATCCCCGGGTCTCCATGGTCTTCCCTTCTACCCACCAGAACTCGGCAACGTCGACAATCAAGCCACAACCTGCACCGAGTGTATCTTGCATCGCGAGAAACTGATACATCGGGATGGAAAATGCAGTGCGTGGCATACGACCTGTGCTGCAGCCCCGTCCAACAATTTCGCCCGAGAAAGCAGGGAATATGCAGGTTTCACCGAGAGGCGCATTCGTTGCCTAACGTCCGGCTGCATTCATCATCAAGATTCGAATATTTGATCGGCCTGCGTCTTCGTTTTCAGTAATGTCTAGTCTCTACATTTAAGCAGGTTCATAATGTGATCGATATGCGACCATTGCATTCATCGACAATAGCTCGTTCGAAAATGTGCCCGAATCAGACAGTGCGATACTTTGGAGACTAGCTGCGATCAGGGAATCATGCAATCCGAACTCTCAAGCACCTCCGGACCAAAAATCGGTGTTGAAGAGGGGAATGAATGAACGTTTGAGGAGGTCGATAAGAAACCACATGTCCGGCTTATGCCGGCTGTGCTGGAACATGACGATGAACGAACGAGAAGTACGTCAATTCCGCTCAGGCGCGCCGGTCTCTTTACGCACCCGAAATGAAATCATGGCGTCTGTCAAGGAGGGCTGTCCATTATGTGTCGCCATCGCGACGAAGGTGGAATGGCATTTGGATGGTCCCGGCCAAATGTCATGATCTGGGACCTACCGCAGAGTGCAATGCACAGGCCTCGAATTTATTGTTGTTATCGATGCCAAAGGTGGAATCGACCACATCCGAGTTGATTCAAGGACGCGAGGAGCATTTGCTGGAGGTGGTCATTCCCTCTCAGACCACCCTCTGGGAAAGATTCAAATCACACGTATTGATGTGTATACGTTCACCGATCAGTCTCAAGGCCATAGCTATGGAGAAGAGATAACCACTGATGCACCCACAGGAAGCACCTTGACCCATATTATTCGCAACAGGCCTGTGGAATCTATCAGTCTTAAAAGTCGTGAGATGAGAGATGCGATTCATCAATGTGTTCAGAAATGCCTTTCTAAGCACAAGCATTGTCAGAGGATTAAGTGTGCGCCGCTGCTACCCTCAAGAATTCTACAAGTTAGTCCTTGCCAGGAACCCGATAGCCAAGTTCGACAACCTGTCAAATTACACATTTCGCTGCCGGACGAGAGAGCTGAATATATTGCATTGAGCTACTGCTGGGGAGGACCTCAGCCTGTCCTCGCAACTCGAGAGAATTTAAGCCGACATCAACAGGGCTTCGACACGAGCTGTTTTCCACAAACAATACGGGATGCTATTGCTGTAACCCGAGGGCTAAAAATCCGATACCTCTGGGTAGATGTCCTTTGCATTCTTCAAGACCTGGGTGACAAAACGCATGAAATACAGAGAATGGGAGATATCTACAAGAATGCTACAGTAACGATTGCCACCGCGAGATCACCAACTGTCATTGGAGGCTTCTTGAATCAATACCTATGCTCCAATGCGATTGAAACCCGACTTAACGACAGCGGTAGTTTTGAAAAGGTTGGTTCGTACCTGAAACGACATATGATCTCGACAACGAACCTCTGTCACGGAGAGGATGGACATTCCAAGAACAAATATTGTCACCACGAGTACTTCATTTCGGCTCAAAAGGCGTCACGTGGCACTGTGCGTCAGAGACAGCGTTCCCAATCCATCCTCACTATGTGTCGTATGAGCAGCCTGAAACACGCCTGATGGGAAAGCTGAAAGTCCAGATGTCTGCCCAGAACCGGAAGTCAAACCGGAAGTCAAAAGCGCTCAAACGAGGTGTCTCGACCCTGAGATCGCCAGGCTTAACGATTGGAATTGACACTAAGACTGGTAAAAGGGCGTTTCAAGGTCTTTTCCGAAGATGGCTGATTTCCTTGACTCGAGGTACGTCGTCGAGCAATGGCAACAATTGGTAGAGGACTACTGCATGCGAGATCTATCATTTGCAAAGGACAAGCTACTAGCAATCGTTGGAGTTGCGGCCGAGTTCCACAACATCTACCCGGATACTTACCTTGCAGGGTTGTGGAAATGTGAAATAGTTCGCCATTTGGCTTGGAGCA
Organism: Phialocephala subalpina; assembly: GCA_900073065.1. Taxonomy (NCBI): domain Eukaryota; kingdom Fungi; phylum Ascomycota; class Leotiomycetes; order Helotiales; family Mollisiaceae; genus Phialocephala; species Phialocephala subalpina. The sequence goes on along the minus strand of FJOG01000004.1, from coordinate 1,942,036 downwards.
GAGATGAAGCCGACTACTTCGCACCGCTCAGCATGGCCAAGGGCTTTTGCGATGCTCCAACCTGGTCTTGGGCGTCCACCTCATGCCGTATTGCTTTTGTGTCCATGGACAAGTGTAACGCTCGCTTCGTAGGAGCTACCATTCAGCCGAGATTCGTGTACTCACCTTTTGGGGATGTAAGAGGGAAAACACTGGTCTTGTCTGCGAAGATGACCCCGATCAGTCATATCTACTGGTCTTTCAATATCCATCTTGACAAGCCACACAGCAATTGGACTCTTTTCTACATGGATCAGAGCACATTATCCGACCGCCTTAGCCGGGACCCTACGAATATATGGTTTATGCTCTTGGGCTACGTCGGTTCCAAGTGGAAATTGCCCGTCGGCTTGATTCTGGCAGAGTCAGGAGCAGCGTTTCAAAGAATTGGGTTCCTGGAGCACAGCTACCTGAATTCTTCTTTCCCTGACGATTTAGCAACAGAGATCGACCATATTAGAATGCTTGGCGTGGTCTCCTGGGCCCAGAGAAGTCGGGTCGAAATAATCTAAGTCCCTCTTCCCCTTGATATACTCAAGAGTCAAGTCACTCCATGGTACGAACATCTCCGACCAACGACTGTGGTTCCATTCCATGGTCGAGCTCGAGGCTGTCTTTTGGGCCTATAGCAACGGAAACGAAGGATGGGAAGAGACTCAGCGACAAGATCAATGGTGCATTCCTCACGGGCGTCCCGACGTGCGATGAGAAGACAATGCTGGGTTTGCCAGGCCAGAATGACCTTCAAGACGCGATTGCTCTACCAGTGAAGCTCTCGGAACTTCGCGGGAGAAGGAAGGTCACGACAGGTGTTCCTTTGTTTGGGCCGCCAGGAGAAGGAGTTAGGCGCCTAGCATGGGCTTGTGCGATCGAAAAACTGCGCGCATGGATAATTCATCAGCAATGAATATGGCGAAATTATTTCCAAATGGATTCGAGAACGCGAGAAGTATGTCGTGTTGTGCAGAACTGATGGGTCTCTGACTAACCTATGCCTCCACATTGGTCTCCCAGAAGAGAAGGTTCGAGGGCGTTTATTCGAGATTGGTATCGGCAATGAGCTCTCGGACTTGGTACCAGAAAACTTTATGGAGCTGGCTCAGATGACGAAAAACTTCTTTGGAAGTGATATTAGCAGCATTGTGCAGGGTGTGTTGATGGTTCCTGTCAAGAAGATTAGCTCTGCGACTTATTTTCAACAGGTATGTTAGCTTTCTTCCTATTGTTCCAAGGAGTATCGCTTGGAAGTTGACATCCGACGTCGGTCATCCACGACGGAGTTCAGAGGTATAATCCGTGCGCGGCAACTTCACCTGACGCTCTACCCATGAAGTATCGTCAAGGTCCTAAGGGTCATTTGTTGATACCTGTCCTCACACACCAGGATTTCATTTCCGCGCTCCAAAGGTCTAAACCATCCACCAATCACACTGAGTTGACGATATATGCACAATAGAATTAATGGTCGCTAGCTGTTGTCAGCATGTTGACTCCTAGCAACATCAACGATCCGGGATGGACTTAATACCGCTAACCAGAAACACATACCTTCGATTTAACCTTCGTCCAACTCATCGGAGTAACATTATTTTCTACAATTCAGGCTCATACCAATTTCCGTCTCATGCTCAGCTATTTTCAACCAAATCTCAGAGACCAGAGCTTGACAGCAGAATCGATATCGGATGAGAGAGCTAGCTTTCCAATACTCTTCTCCCCGTTCTTGGCATGTTTGACTTTGATAACAATCCTTTACCGGCATTGAAGATCTGATATCCGATGTACATGTCTGCTCAACATTGTCTGTGATATGTTTGGTTCTTACGAGCCTGGTCAGATAAGTCTAAGTATTAGGGTATTTTTCTAACAATTATTAATTAAAGAGCGAAATTCTTTAATTAAAAGTTTCTTATAACTTTATAATTCCTAACTATCAAATCTTATAATATAATAACTATGAATTAATTAGTGGCTTCTAAGTGAGTGCAATATTTTTGATGTTCGGAAAGCCTGAAAAATAGGGTCGAATGGCCTGAAAATCGCTTAAAAACGCCCTAAATACTTAGACTTATCCGACCAGGCTCGTTACGATCCGAGCTGATACTATGCTGTCAGATTCGAGCTGCGAGCAGGCTCAAACTCTTTTTCTCATCACTTTTAGCATCATGACATTGCATAGGGTTGCGCCACTTCTGAAGACGAATACCAGATGGTTTCGGAAAGAATATCTAGAGCCGTTGTTTGCATGCAGTGTCGTTTCGAGGTCGATGATGGGGGCCAGAACACCACTGAGGCGTTTTGCCTGGGAAAATTCTCCGACATCAGGCGCTCGGGTGGACGAAGCGCACTTTTTCCCAGCACGACAGCGTCCCGATTCCTGGAACCTTCACTTTTGACTATCTAGGGCATGTTGATTGCACTTTGTTACATTATTCGCTGGTTCATGACGCCCGCTTGCAATTCTGAGACAGATTTCTGGCCAGAACCCAGCCTCTTCCACCTCCAATATGCCATCCTCGGGAACTCTGTCGGTTACGTCGTCGTCGTCCTCCACACTATTGTCAACCTAAACCCCGTGTCTCAATTCTCCGATAAGAGTGGACGGCGTTCGGAGTCCCTATTCGTCGGCCGACGCCAGTCTTTGAAACCTAGCAAAAGAAACGCCCAATTGATCCCGCAACGGCAGCGAAATGATTAGGGCACGACTATTTCCGGCCCCCTTTCCGAAGTGATGGCTTCTCGAAGCTGAGTTTTCGGCAGGACTGCGCCTAATATCTTGCCGAGATGCCGACATGCCGTTCCAAACGTCGAAAAGGCGTTGTGCACGGGCCGTTCCTCTTGGGGTTCGGGCAGACAGAGAAACTGTAGCAGTGATGATCACTGGGAGCCGTATTTTCGCCAATCGACGATTGATGAAGCCTCTCGATACCAAGCCAAGCTTTATGCTTACAGGCATACTGTAATCGAGATTGTTAGAAGCCATGATCTGACAGATGACAACTGCAACTCATCGTCGGAACGCGAGCAGTGGTTTGTCTGAAATCGGGAGCAAAACGTTTGATGGCTGTGCTGTTTCAACCTCGGAATATCCTTTTCTTTCGTGGTAGCCCTCACTTGAAATGTTTCAAGCTTGATGGCCTAGGCCCAAGTCTACAAGTAGTGTTGAAATCCTTTCTCGTGCATGCCGCAGGTACAGCATTATCAGTACCCATTGTACCGAATCGCAATTAACAGCGCAGTCGGTGAGACACGTGCCATTGATTTAACATATTCAAATAGTTGTGCTCAGCCGTCGGTCTTTTCTTCAAAGTCAAATCAGGTCAAGGCTTCAAAGAGCATCACGAGTAGTAACATCTCTCAAAAGTTGAAGGTATGTGCTACTAATTTTGGAGTATCGTTGATCAAACAGAGTTCTAGTCCTTGTCAAGATCTATCAAACGGTTATCGAAACCTCATGCGGCCCTGTTCAGATGAATTCGGCGACCTATTTCGAGGGGATTTTGGGGACAGCCGCCATACCATGATCCTTATCATTTTCTCGATTGTGTGTCTCCACCATCGATCCCATGAACTTATTTTATTTAGAGTTTCGCATAATGGACCTAAAGCAGGTTTCCCCAGCCAGTGGCACAGCTCGCTTCCCGTTGTCAGGCGATCCGTCGAGGACCGTTCGCAAGTCACATCAATATCTGGAGTGCAAGTGGCTGATACTAACGATACACTACCAGGCCGTCCCTTGTTGGCGGGTCTTGGGCAAACGCGGCAAGATGACAGCATGGTAAACGCATGGATGATCTGACATTCATCAAGGTTGGTGGAGCCACACTCCGCCACCCTCCAACAAGTGATATCCCGGAATCGCGGAGAAGGCGGATTGCATCCCCAATTTCTTCACAATTTTTTTGTCACTAGGGGAGATCCCATCTCCTATCCGTATCCGTTTTCCAGGATGGGGATTCAGCTAGAGAAAGGGAGGTTCCTGATTCAGAGGACCTGCATTTCCCCTTGATGCCCGCATCGTCAGCCGTGTACCGAGTGACTTGCAGACTGAAGTCAAATAAGTCGTCAGCGCCAGGCTCAACTCCGGGCCTTCACATATTTGCGAGAAAGCCAAGCTCATCATTCGTGAAACAGAAGACTAAGGATTGAGTTCGGGGGTCGGCAGCCCTCTGAACTTCGAACTTCATCCGAGACGTCGAATTTTCATCATGTCTTCGAATTCCGGATCGAGAGGGCCGGCGGTGGTCATTACGAGCATATTCTTTACCGTCTTCTCGTTGTTGTTTGTGTTGATGAGATTGATTGCGAGACTTGGGTTCTTGAAGAATCCGGGACGGGACGAGGTTGCCATCGTGATATCATCGGTAAGACTCATTCGATACGTGGTTTCCCGGGACCTTGTGCTGACGGCGGTGTAGCTTTCGTCCATCGCTCTCCTGGTTGCCACGCTTCAACGTAGGTTTCTGTGACATGAGTTGGTTATATGTTTCTGACCACTACCCAGAGGTGAAATATGGACTCGGAAAACATTTTGAAACCCTCACACCTGAAGATTTCGAGGAGGTCTTGAAGGTAAAGACCCCCCCGTGATACTGATCTTGCTCTAACAAACGGCAGTGTCTCTGGGTCGCCATCGTATGCTACAACATCTCACTCAGCGCCACAAAAATCTCAATCATCCTTCAATACATGCGGGTATTCGTGGGAAACAAAATTCGACTCGCCTGCTGGATTGTCCTTTCTATCGTCATTGCTTATTTCATTCAAGGGATCATCACGGCTATCTGGACTTGCGTTCCTATTTCTGCGTTCTGGAACTTAAACGAGGAAGGGAAGTGCATCAATAAGAAGTTCCTCTGGTTCTTCAATGCGTCGTTCAACATCTTGACGGACTTGATGATCATCACTCTTCCCATGCCAGCTCTGTCGAGCTTGAGACTGCCTCTCAGACAGAAAATTGGGCTTATGGTCGTCTTTGCTCTTGGTGGATTGTAAGTCGCATCTCCGATCCACGTCGACAAATTCTAAAATCTCCAGCGTCTGTCTCGTCAGTATCCTACGACTCCATTCCTTATATATTGTCTCAACATCAAAAGACATCACCTGTATGTTCCCTCACCCCCTTTCTGATGTCCTCACTCACTCGAGTACTCTCAGATGACAACGCGGACGCCGCAATCTGGTCCAACATCGAAGCCAACGTCGGCATAATCTGCGCCTCCCTTCCCACCATAAAACCCATCATCTCCCGGCTCTTCCCCCACCTCCTCAGCTCAAACCGCAGCTATCCAGGAGCCTACCACAACCAATCCACCCGTCACGCCTCCCTCTTCCCATCTCAAGATATCTTTTCTTCCATCTCGAACCCTACAGTACGACTCAACGACCCAGAGACAGGGCGTGGGCATAAGACGATCACGAAGGTGGAAGCTTGTGGAAGGTCAGAGCCAGAGTTGGTGCAGGACATTGCGCATGGTGAGGACGGGAAGGATATCTTTGTCATGACGAGTATGACACAGGATGTTGAGAGGAAACCGAGTCATAATGGGAGTGAGACTGGGAGTGAGAAGGATTTGATTTTTCAGTATAATTGAGGCTTAGGTTGGGGTGGGGAAGGAGTTGAGGTTGGGATCGAAGCTGTGCAGCGGATCACAGCACTCTGCCGGCTACAAGAATATACCCCTGGGTAGTTTGCGATCTTTGGGAGTTGCGTTGGGATAGTATTAGGTATGGCTTGATCTACCAGGACGAAATAGAAATTCACTTCCCGACAGGCGTCTGTTTTGGGTGTCGTTCCTGCCCCGGCTGCGCTTGAGCCGTCGTATGTCTTTTTCTCCTGTCCTACCAGAAAGGCGAATTCGCCTGGCAAGTGCTCTCCGTCGCTTCTCGTCTGAAATGATGAAGTGAGGGGTGACGTGGCTCCGTGTATACTCCCACTCACCAAACAGGGAAGGATCACCTCTCGTTCATTCGAGTGAAAGCCACTAGACTGCCAAATGTTCTTCTACTCTTTTTCTGTTTTCTCGCACAATGCCCAGTACTTGCAACGACTCACTTCGTGCCACTACACATCGTATTGCTTTACAGTCACGTTCAAGTAGCAATCAAAACAAGGCTCCTCCACTGTCATTATTCACTTTATTCGACCCAGAACCTGTTTTAGTTTGGTGTTATCTCGAATTGCCGAAAGGCATATCCTGAGAGCGAATTGACAGTGCGAGTAAGTGACGAGGAATGATTCGACCGAGTTTCACCTCGTTGCCGCACGATGCTCGTATTGACTCTCCAACGAGTATAAAATTCTGCCCAGGAGCGAAACCCCCCCACCACCGACATTACCATATCGCAAAAGCAATTGCAGGGGGCGTGGATGACAAACTCCTTTCACCACGGTGTTAATTCCACCATTCCACCTTGCGTCTCTTTGCCGGACTCAAACTTGGATTTCGGTCTAGTCTGAATCCCTGCTTCTTCACCACTCTCTTGGAACCAAGCGTGTTTCTGCAGTCAGCTACACCTGTACTGTCATCTCCCTTCATCGTGTTGTCCGGTCGTTCCAGACTGAACCAAAACCCAAAAGGTATAATCGTTCCCTGATGATGATTGGAGCGGATTTATTTCCCCTTCCTCCCTTGCTCGGAAGAAGGTCTCATGTGAGAGCCAAAATCTCTCCCGCTCTTCTTGCAATAAAGAACAACCTTGCTTCGGTCTCTTCTATCTTTTATTTGGTAGGCCAGAGTCTTTACACAGATTTCTAGACGTCCCTGATCCGTGCTCATACTAGCTGAAGCGGATGCCAGTGAGGTGAGTCACGTCTGTGGTCAGTCGAAGCAGGATTCACGCAGAGATCACAGTCGTCAAATAACCCCTGCGACTGCGTCATGGGCTTCAAGTGTTGAGCTGGGACAAGCTGAGACACGGTTAGATACTCAATCACCTATATATATCTAGACTTTCCTGGCCGAATTTGAGTCTCGTGGTAAGATTCGGACGGCGGACGAGCGCCGCGTTATTGTGTGGGCTGGAGTATGCCCGATGATGACCTCTATTGGGCTTCTTAAGATCAACCAATTGTCAGCGGACTATAGCCATGATCTTTAGACCTGGCGCAGCATTGCAAAGAACACTTTTTCTCAGATGACAACCTCTAATTCGCTATCAAATCCCAAGAGCTTCCTTTCGAGTTTTAAGATGGTCCAATGGAGAAAGTGGGGAGCAGAGCATTGGCGTCGGAGAGGTTCCGATTCCCCTCCTGGACCTTGAGTATCTCGGACACACGTCCAAGTCTTTGGTCATAACACAAGAGTAGGTACATCCAAATATCAAGATCTATGGTTGAAGTGCTGAAAATGGTCGTGAAGGTGTATTTTATAGTTCCAGACTCACAATAATCCGCACTGTCTTCAGCTTCTCGCTATACGTACTAAATTGGACACTTTGAATTGGAATCGAGGCAATGAGGTTTCAATTTCACATATGACGGTGCTTCCGACAGCGTTCGACGTTTGGCTTTATTTCAAATTTCGATACATGAGGATTCATTCACTTTCAGGGTTAAGTGACCATTGAGAAATAATGCCCCATGACTTTCAGTAACCACCTATAAACTGCTCTTGACTTCGTCTTCCTTGCCATTAAACAAGCAATAAATATTGCGACTACCTTGAATAGAACCCTATTCGGTCTTTTGTAGAAGGAAATTTCTTTGCTAGACGAGGCGAAGAAATGAGAAAGTCTAGTCTGTATTGATGATCGGTTCAGCGGCACTACTTGATTCTTCGAGAGTCCACTAAGTTAAAACAATCTGTTGTCATGTTTGGGCTCCTTGCCATCATGAGAAGGAAGGAGCAAATCGAGCTGGAACTACTGCCAAAAAGATTTAGAAGCCAATGTTCGGGCAGCCCGAAGCTAAAACACACCATCCAAGCGTTCCACATCTTGAAAGTGTTTTTGTCATTCGCGAGTCGCGACATCACGGAAGATCAGAAACATTGATGCAACGATCAATCCAAGGCTCGTCATTGGGACATATCCGAGGAGGGGTAGGCTCCAGACGAATGGGCAGACACAGACCAAAAGCATATCAGTGTAGCGATGACCCAACATGTAGGCAAATCTCCAATAACGAGAGGAAGTGTCTCGCGGCCTCGAACAGCATCACCATCCTGGTCCTGCAAATCTTGACATTGTACAGTGGTGAGTACCATATCAGTCACAATTACGAGCCACGCAATTAAGATTGGCCGCGTCGAGAAACTGAGAGATGTATTCAAGGTGACCTCAGTTGCCCCAGACGAGAAGCACAAATACCCCGCGGAGTTAATTAAGTTGCGCACAACTGGGCTAGCCTCAGCGCCGTGAAGATCCTTGTAGATGTATCCAAATATTATGAGAGCAATGCATTGTCGAAGACAACCCAGAATGAAGCTCGAGACGAATGCGGTGAATTAGAAGATCCACATGAGTTTCGTCGCCGTTTCGAACGACATACGCTGAGACGGCATCGCTCTCCAGGGTTTGTTGATGGCGTCTTCGGCGACTGACTCTGGCTGGCGTTGATTGTCGATGTTGAAGGGAAGGAGATTGATCCAGGCGTAAAATGCAATGCGGGGAGCCGACAGGGGCAAACTGCTCGTGGACATCCTGCTAGGAGATGGGATGTTGAAGACATTGGACGGAAATGTGCGGATCAGACCAAACAAAGTGGAAGGGACGACAATTATCTTGAGATCCGAGCGTGTGCACAACCAGATCGAGTCGAGTTGGTACAAGCCTCGCTAAGAAAGGGGCTTGTCTTGGAAATGGTTTCGGTAAATACGGATGATATCGCGAAGACGTGGCTCAATTGAATGCGCAAAACACAACCCTGAGGGTCTTAGATTATTTGAAAGAAGAGCAGGAAGCGATGATTGTGGGTTCTGCCCACAGAAATGAAAGATGCCAAAATCTTGGTGGTCACACCGGCGGTCCTTTGCCCTATTCTCACTCTGCACCGACATATGACCCTTCCTGCAGATCATGAGGCATCTCCTTATCTCAGCAGCTTTCTGGACTGTAGAAAAGCCCACTTCAGCGGCGAGGTCTGCCAATCCCCAAATTCTCGAGCCGTAACCTATGCGGGAGTAGATTTTAGTTTTCTGCGGGCGAGGAAAGGGAATAAGCTCCCCCGTTTAACACTTGAGATCGTCGAAACATCCCGCGTATGTGTATCAAAACAAAGGAAGTCAATCGCTGCTATTTAAAAGAGAAAGCCGGTGTGCTTTTGGTATGGCATGCAAGTAAGGTCACATTGCGTCCTCGGCATTGTCTTTGATTGGTCCGATAGCAGTGTAACGGTCCACTACTTTCTAAGTCTATTGCACTACTTTCTAAGTCTATTGGTACAACATATTCGACGAGAATTAATTAGAGATTGGTGCGACCGACTCCCACTGAGATCCACGCCCGAGAGGCGCGTCCGGTGGCACTCAGCGGGACTCAGATAAACCCTTGGAGCGCCTCTGGAGAAGACGATTGATGATCCCCATCCCAAAAGAACATCGCTAGTTAGTGAGATGCAACAAGCAAGAATGTCTGCGCTGAAAAATAACTGAAAATCAAAATGATAAAATGAATTATTTGCATATCGCATGTCTATACAACAGTCAGGGAATAGTTTCAAAATTCTCAGAATAGACCATCAACAATTGCCACAAAACCACCCTCATTTATTGACCCTCTGCAGCCTCAACAAGCACACTCATAATCTCATCAGGAATGCTCAACATTGGAACATGTCCCGACTTCTTCCTCACAACTTTTGGCTTTCCTCCCAACCCTTCCACCATTTGAACCATCTGTTCTTGCGACTCAGGGGGGATGATCTTGTCCTCCTCAGTTAGGAGATACGTGGTTGGGACATGAAGGTATCCTGGATATTCGAGTCTCCCTGAGAAGCTGATAGTAGAATGATTCGGCATGAGGTTCATGTAGTGCCTGCCATCTTCCTCTGACATATCGGAGAAAATGTTTTTCCAGTCTTCATCGTAGTTCATCGTCATGTAGTCCCCAGCCTTCTTAATCGAGTCCGGCAAATTATCACCCATACTGGCCCTCAAACTCAATCCAACTGCAGGCAAGAAACTCGCCAAATATACCAGTGCAATGATACCACCCTTCAAACCGTTCGCCTCCCTCCCTTTCTTGCTCAATCCCTTGCTCGCTTCTGTTCCTGGAAAGCCACCATAAGAATTCATTGTCAACACAACATCTTTACCTTCATCTGCGAGTTTTTGGATTGTGGCTGCGATGAAGGAGACATCTTCTTCGAATGTGGCAGGGCCTTGAGGTCGTTCGCCGGCTGATTGGAGAGCGGTAGGGACGGCGAGATATCCCTTATTTTCTAGAAGAGGAATGACTTTTTCGTAGAATGAAGTTGGAGAGAAGGAGCCTGGGACAAGGACAAATGCTGTGTTTTGTGGATTGGAAGACATTGTGAGAAGTTGAGATTTTCGAAAGTGTTGACTTGCAAGAGGAGAGATGGTTGAGCAGATTGGAGTTGAGAAGCTGGTAGTATGGAATGGTGAGCTGAAGGTCCTAAGACAGCTGAACGCTATGTTATATAGTTTGTCGTCTGGATTCTTAAGCCTCTGAGCTACACGTAGCTAGCAACGCTTAGCTAAAGCCACAGAGTCACGTGTCCCCATGGCTAACAAAAGGGGAAGAAAATCATGCTCGCTAAGCGCGGCCGCTAGCCCCCACTGTGACATAGCCTTCTTTCTGACATCTCTCAGCCAATGAGAGAAGCGCTGCCGTTGTTTCTGACATTTTCTGAGATGGAGAAGTTGAGAGCTTGGAAATGGAGAACTTCTGCTTCAATGAGGCAAAACGATAGGCTCATAGATCCGAGATTAAGCACAGCAATGTCTTGGTCTCTCGGCCGAAAGTCGTCAGCAGAGGGAAAAGACACCCAGTTCGTGGACCTGCTCGGACGAAAACCCGCATGCTGAGAAAGACATACAGTAATACGGCTATATGACACGGAATTCCGTAGATTGGGAGAGTTACTGCAATCGAAAAGCTTCGAAATCAGATTGCACGGGCCTGTCTTCCTCCTGAAAAATTCGACACTTCGACACTTGTCAATCTTGGATCCCATTATCCCACTCCGGCGCACTCGGCTCCGAATTGCGAACTCTGAACAGAACACAGTAAATCACGAGAAACGATTTTTCTGAAACGGTACTGCCACCAAAAACTCGATTTCGAACTTTTTAGGTTCCTCGCCGACTATTCTCAAAAGTCAAGCTTGACCTTCAGCTTGTCCCCCTTTACGATCTCATTCTCTTTCGACACTGCAAGAAGTTAGCATAGGGTTTCAAAGGATGCTTATGAGTCGAGGAGCCGAGCTCTTCGAGAGCTCGACTCTCTACGAAATGGCAAGATCAGGGCAGGATTTATACATACTCAGCTCCGGCATGTCCCACGTTACATTGATATACCTCCCGGCAAGCCAATCTCTCTTCTCTCTCGTCAAGAAGGTAAGAGTATCCGCAGATATCTCAGGCGTTTCCGTAAACACTATCCTCGCGTTAACCATTATTCCCACCACGTTGAACTCGATGAATACACACAAGCTCTCAGCTCTGCAGAAACATCAAATGCATCTTCCAACATATCCGTCACCACATTTCCAGGATGTATAGTATACGTCAATACGCCTTGAGACTCATACTCCTTCGCGACGAATTGCATGAATCGCAAGACGGCCAACTTGCTCGGTTGATACGCACTCAGCGTTGGACTTATAAGATGAGCGCCTACACTCGACGTAGTAATGATCGTCTTATCTCCTCCCTTCAACAGAAGTGGTAGGAACGCTCTCGTAATGAGATACGGACCTCGAAGGTTCACATTCCAAGTCTCCCACCACGCATCTGGATCACTGTCGGCAATGAGAGCAGGCTTCCGTAATATCCCAGCATTGTTGATAACTATATCCAACTTTCCAAACGCTTTCTCGACAAGCTTAGCAGCCTCTTCTGTACTTGATTGAGAAGTGATGTCAAGCTTTATACAGAGGATTTCCGGCTCGGGTCGTCCTGCTTTTGTTGCAGCATCCAAGAGAGTTTGTTTTAGGGATGTAAGATCGGAACGTGCGCCGATGGCGATTTGAGAACTGCCTGCTTGAGCGAAAGAAACTGCGATTGCTAGACCAATGCCTCGTGAAGCACCGGCGATGAATACTGATTTTCCGGCATGGGTTGGGGAGGTGAGGGGTGAAATTGCGGGGTAGCTTGAGCTGTGGACAACGGTGGTAACATCATAATCACCTGGACGATGTTAGATGAGGATAATTTCGCCTGTAGATACTGGGTCAAATACGCACCTGGTCCTTCGAGAAGGTTTGGGGTTCCTCTTGGTGGAGGCATGGTTGAGGTCGATGGGGGGTAGTCACGTGCGAGAAGCTCGAAACGAGAGGTAATGGCGTGTCGAATCGATGGTGACGCTGAAGAAGAGTCGGGTGGGAGGGCTGAACTGGCTAGAAGACCTCTATTGACAATTGACGAGTTTATGTATATTCGACATGGGAAATCTGCAAGCATCTCGGACTTATGTTAAGCCCCATTTACTTCATGCAACTCCTTCGGTGTTAACAGACGATTCCCCTGCCACACAATAACTTCGACACAACTTCGGCGATAACTTCTGAAACCTTGAGGAAACCCTCGACAAAGATTATAAATCTTCCCCGCGTCTGTGTTCGATGATTGCGATGAACAGCTGTTCATTGGTATAGTTTTACGAGGCACAAAGTGCGAGTGCGAGAGAAATGGAGGATGGACAGAGAAACGCACGAGTATGGCGCAGTTGTTGCCGATCTCATCAACAGCGACACTTATCTGGATAGATTTGAAATATCTAGGGAAGACGGAAGTCACGCCATATCAAAGTATAGAGTGATGTTGTCCTTTCCCATGTGTTAAACATACGGTATCCTGTCACCAGGGGTTGCCAGAATTCTGTCCGCACCCCTAGAAATTTAGCGAGAATACACTAAAATCCAGCTACTTTGCAACATTACAGAACCCACATTCTTTAATAAAAGACTCTGCAATTGATGACCTAGCCTCAAGCAACTAGTTACTATAAATTGAATTAATTAGAACTGTAATTAGGACTTCTGTTCAATATAAACAAAAATTGGCTCATTTTCTCACTAAAATTTGTTAGCGATTTTTATACATTGTAATAACTCTTTATATAGAGGTTTTAGAGAAAAAAGTTCTATAATAAAAGTATTCTAACAGTTCAAAGTAAGCTCTATATCCACTATTAAATGTACTTGTAATACAAATATTCAAGACTTCGGGTCCTCAAAGCCGAAGAATTTTGGTGTGTTCTCGCTAAATTTCTAGGGGTGGTGCTGTCTGTCCATGGCTTACGTTTCGCTCGCTTGCCGCTCCACGGCGCACCATAGCGGCCAGAGTGGACAATGCCCAATTTTCGCGAATAGTATATTTAAGCTTTATTTTTTGCTTTAAATATAAACATAAATTAATTATTAAATTAGTAAAGTATTTATATAATCTTTATAATCTACTTCATAGCTTATAAAAATAAACTTTATATCTTTTTTTAATAGAGTAATAATATAATATATTATTTAAAAGTTAAATATAAAATGCGAATAGAAACGCACGAACCACATAACAACGCTAAAAGCACGCCCCACGGCTTATTATTACTACCTTACAGCACCTACAGCACCTACAGCATCTATAGCACCCTACAGCACCTACAGCACCTACAGCGTTTAAAGTCCTTACTGCTAACCCCAGCACCTTAACTTCTTAGCGCCTTAGCGCCCGGACGAGTTATAGCGCACCCACACAAGACTTTAATAAGGTCACATACTAAACGCAATACTAATATAACGCAACGAATAATTATTATTTTACTGCATTATTAATGGTTTATTGCGTACTAGTGCATTAAAGTAAAATAATAATAATTTAGAGCGAGTTAAATTTATTAAATGCGTATATTTTGCATTTTAAAAAGGTGCAAATATTAAATTTTTGATAAAGTTCGCACTGTCCACTCTAGCCGCTATGGTGCGCCCTCTCCACCAACGTCGCCCAGCATGCCATTCTGGGCTTCACAACACCATCCTCATCTTCAACTTATCAGTCCCCTCAATCTCACCCCTCATCTTCTCCAACCCATCAACATCCCAATTAACACTCACAACATCGACAAATTCTCCAAGTCGCAACAAGGCGAACTTGCTAACCTGATACGCACTCGCAGTGGGACGGATAGCATGAGCACCGATACTTGAGATGGTGATTGCATCTGTCCCCTTTCCTGTCTTTACGCCAGTCGCCTTGAGCAAGGGAAGGAAGGCGTGAAGGAGAAGTATAGGACCTTTGACGTTTATCTCTATGGTGCGCCAGTAGTCATCGGCGGGTGACTCTGTCATGAGGACCCAGGGTGTCAACATCGACAAATTCTCCAAGTCGCAACAAGGCGAACTTGCTAACCTGATACGCACTCGCAGTGGGACGGATAGCATGAGCACCGATACTTGAGATGGTGATTGCATCTGTCCCCTTTCCTGTCTTTACGCCAGTCGCCTTGAGCAAGGGAAGGAAGGCGTGAAGGAGAAGTATAGGACCTTTGACGTTTATCTCTATGGTGCGCCAGTAGTCATCGGCGGGTGACTCTGTCATGAGGACCCAGGGTGTTGTGTAACCAGCGTTGTTGACCAGGATGTCGAGGCGACCTTCCAGTCTTTTGACTTGTTCAGCGATGCTCGCAATCCCATCCTCAGAGGTGACATCCACAGCGAAGGTTCTGACCCGAATCTTGGGATTGATAGTTGCGATCTCTGCTCCGACAGCATCGAGATCAACCTTCGTTCTTGCTAGCAAGATGAGGCAGGCGACATTGGCCTTGGCGTAGGACAAAACAATAGAGCGACCTATTCCCTTTCCTGCTCCTGTGATAAGGACAACTTTCTCTGGTTGAGAGAGAGAAGTAGATGTGGGTTTGATGGAGGGGTAAACATCATGACGGAGAGGAGTAATATAGTCGTAACCGAAGTATGCTGGGATCGCCATTTTGATTTGATGTTAAGTGTTGAGATATGCTTGATGTAGAAGCTTTGAGGATGAGATGAGTGCTGCTTCGTGATGGCAGACGACTGATTGCATTTAAAGCTGGCGGATTCGAGGACATCCACGGACGATGGAGATAAATCGATCGGCAGCTGTGCTATACTCGGACTTTATGTCGGTCATAGGCACCGTCGTCGGACTTACTATTAACATGAAGCTTGAAGCTCGAAACTTTCTGTCCTGTGAGGTAGACTCCTTATTTTTGCACTTGATGAACATTGAATTGAGATATATCCAGGTACAAATAGTCTGCCAATCAATTAAACACTAGATGGGCAACGGGTTTGCCAATGGGAGCGAATATGGGAGCTGAGTGTTGACAGTCACGTGTGAGTGGCATGGAGAAATGTCCGCGGACATGTTTGGGGGAGTTTGATGCTTCATGCCTTCTTCTTCCCTCTTGAAAAGAGTGGTGGGACGGAACGCATTTTAATCAAAAGTAGAAGAGGAATACAACCCAGGCACGATATTCATTCCGACATGAGAAATGTTCCTCTGGCACTGACCGACCTCTTCTTTCAAGTTTGAAGGATGTCACTTGCCCGTTCCCAACATTGGAAAACAACACAGTGGATGTGAATGCAGTGATCTGATGATCATGGAGCGCACATATTGCAAAATCGAACACTAGAATTAGCAGCGTCAAGGCCACAATCAAATACCAAGGAAAAATATGCATGAGAGGTATTAACTTTGAACTGTGCAATGGCGGCTGTCTACCATTTAGGGAAAGGTGAATTATAGGGACCAAACACTCTTGGATCGTAGCCCGAGACGCTGGAATTGAACATGTTTGTAAAGCCGAGGTACCCAAATGCCCATACAGTCCACATTTGAGGAAGAGTGTACCCCAACCAGGCCGACAATGCACTCGAGCAGATGACCAGACTGGACATCTGAGAAAGAACAGGCGAGGCTGGAGGATCGAAACTGCAACATCATGAACTATCCTATGTACCGTCATCCTCGTTCTCTTCACAATAGGGCTCTGGACCTCCGAGATACCCCTCTCTGCATTTCTCGATACGTTCTAATTCTGCCTTTGATTCACGATCTAAAGCGGATAAACCGGACTGTTGAGAAACGAAGTCGTAGGGAAACAACTCGAAGGACATCATCTCCTTGTAGTTCAAAGGGCGAAGCTTGACATGTCTGTAAATCTCGCTTTCAGGCATATGCTCAATACCGGGAGGAGCAGATAATTACCAAGACCAGTAATCAAACTTGACATATTATAGCGATGGACATTTCCATTTCATGAGCTGAACGTAGCGCAGGCGATATCCTTTGATTCAGTTACTTCTGGCCATAGTGAACAGAACGGTCGTGGGTATTTGTACGGGTAGAAGCCTCGCCGGAAAACGTGCAGTTGTCGCAGGTTGGGCATGTTCGGTAGATGGGTGGAAAATTGCGCCTAGATGAATTGATCAGCGCCTAGCCATAAGCCATCTGGGCAATACCAGAACGCGAGACACCAAAATATGAGAAAGCCAGGAACATTCATCAGAGCTTGAAGACAGGAATGGCACGGCCTCGCAGGAACCTCTCAGCGTCATCGGATATGGCTGGGGCTTCAAGTCTAGGGTGATTACAAAGTCCCACCATTGTCAGGCAATTGCAGCCGCACTCTCTATCGACTTGTTGCACATAGCAGGGCAGCAATGTTCGACTTACCCATTGATATTCTATGTCAAGACATATGCATAGTCTTTCTAGGTGTAATCCGTGATCATGCAGCCGATCGAGAACAGTGATCAACGCTGGATCAAGTCGATGTATCGCAGAGACAGCATCGTCCATGGTAACGTCCCTAGTATACCCAAGATCACTATCAGTATTCCTGTTTCAGGCAGTTCGAAGAGGAATGTAGAATGTCCCAAGGCCTTTGGGATATTCAGAACTCTAGAAACAAAGGAGAGTGGGGAAGTTGCTCCCAGAAGGCAGGCACACCTGGTAGGCCTGTCTAAGTCCGGTTCGTGCTCGTCGAAGTCAGAGTCAACGTCTTCCCGATCGTTTTCGGTATTCCGCCTACGCATTGCGTCCTGTGAAAGACCAGAGTCCTCAAGTTTGGAAGCCTCAGTAGATCGAAATTGTACATCTCGGGGTCTTCCTTGTGGAACTTCTCTGTGATGACAAGTTCTTCCACCGCCTGACCACCCCGATTGAGGAACAGATAAGCCTCATCCTCAAAACGAGTGACTTCGAGCTCACGTAGTGGTTTACTGTCCCAAAACAGATTCCAATCAAACTTGGTGGGGCACGTGAATAGTCCCTCGTCTCTGCTCTCTTTGTAGATACCTAAATCAAAGATCTCGGAGTCAGTATAATTCGTTCGAGTGTCTGACAAAGTCCCAGAAGTAGTGGATCACTCTTCTACAATAAAGGTGTGTCTCTCAGGGAACCAGAGACAGCACAGACGATGCTAAGTTGCTCCGGAAGGGTGAGACTTACCGTTGTAAAGGTGAAAGCTTTTAAGGTTACTAGTCTTGGTCAGTTTTGACAGACATCTATCACCATAATGCGGAAATAGATGAAAGACGCCAAAACTTAGGCGCAAAGTTTCAAGCTCTAATGGTTGAGCCCCGGACAGCGACAAGTAGGCGCGACACAGCTTTTCCAAAAGGTCGGGTTCCTGCCCAATGTCACTGTCAATTAACATAAACATGAGATAATTCTCGTCTATATGGAATGTGCAAGCTTTTCCGAGACCGAGCTTTTTGAGGCCAGGAGAGTTATGAAATACTTGAGCAATCTCCGTAACGAGATATGAGTCTCCCCAATAGAAGTGGTAAAGCTCCAATGAAACCAAGTTCTGACAGCCTTTCAATGGTATGAAGCACTTGGAAGGATTGTTCACGAGATCTAAAGTTTGCCCAGCGAAGAGGATGGAGAGATGTCGAAGAGTTGAGCATGACTCTAAAGCGTACAGCAGTACTTTCTTTCGACCTATCAACGTGGGACTAAATCCCGTCTCGGCCGAGGAATCGTCTCATCTGTAACCTCGAATTAGCAACACGATCTAATAATGTGTAAGATCAAGCATTTTCAATCTCCAAACCTTGACAGGATAATCTAGAACACTAGGCAGGCCGAGATATTGCTTATAATGAAGCGTTAAAAGTCACGGTATTGGCCAATGACCACGACCGTATTGTCTCAACAGAAGTGGGTCGAGGATGTCTAGGCAAGACTGGGAGATTGGAAGAGCTGAGTGGCAACTTACTCGAACGATTTCAGGACTGGCATTGCTGCGAGTAGTCGTGCTATATGTGAAGCAAAGTCGCCGACTCCATTATAATCGAAAGCAAGTTGGTGACAGAGTCAAATGACTGGACGATAACTTCTAGCGACTTGGTATGTGTGAGATTTGCGGGAAGAGAAGTTGTCATCCCTAGGCGCAGGCCAGGCAATTATTGATTGCTCAACATGTTGTTCCAGCAGGAGTGGGACATTGTCGTAGGGTATGATAGCCGCCACGAGCACCTACAATATAGCCCTCATCTTTCATTCAATCGTATTGTATATTTGCGGTGCATTGCTGGGGTGAAGATGCAAATGAAAAGCTCGGCATGTTACGATCGCTGCCTTGAGTTCTCCGTCCGACTATCTGCAGATGTAATCGTCAGCATGTGCAGCAGAAATTGGCCATCAAATGTTCAGGCAGTATGAGAGAGTCGCAGACTGGGGTCGGCCCAGCCAGCCTTCTTTCAATATCGGTCGTAATGGCTCGAATATCCAACAATGCGTAGTACACTTGAATCTGCCAATAATTCAAGCGAATTCACAGGCTTCGCAAAGGTTCTCAACCTCATCTAGGCATAATGGACGTTGGCAGATCTGCTGTCATTGGGCTCATGAAAGTCCTTCAAAGTGGTGGGGTTTTAAGACTGCTGAGCCGCTCATGCATTCAGCGACTCTCGCATACACCTGATATTTTAGAATCTCGAGGCAAGTCTTCGACGAAAGGATTGAGAGTATGTGTGAGTCCGGTGAAGCTGTTAAAGCTGGGAGCATGCAGGTTGAGTGTTCCACCAATTCTGGGACATTTTGGTCGGGGCTGACATTGCAAAAAAGGTCGCGATTCGCACGAATGGATACTCACCTGGTCTGCGACAAGAGTCCGTATCTCTGGAGGGAGGCCAGAGGTCCAGGGCGTGTTAGGAGTCTCCATGGTCGAGTGATCAGAATCCATTATGTTGGTTTCTGCGATGAAGCTTCTCGTCGCGTCGTTGATAGACCCCGACGCAATTAAGGCAGTGCTAGCCCATTTTCGGACTTAGCGCAGAGAAACTCTTATTGGTCAGCTTGTTTTGTTGCACATCGCGAGGCCAGTAGCAGCAAATGGATGTGTGGGGGAAGAAGGAAGCGCTTTATTGGTGAGCTACCTTTCTGTTGCACGTCTCATCCATCGTCCTGCAGAACATTTCAGTCATGTGAGGCGCTAGTATACTTGTGGAAAAGGAGAGATTTCAAACTTCACCTGGTGTTTTCTACACATCCTGATATGTGCTTCATCGATTATCTTTCCTGCTCCTCCGTTCTTATATCAAGGAAGACGGTGTTCTTCAGTAATATTAATATGTTGCAATCTTGTATCACTCGTGTGCCAAGTGGCCGCCATCTTCTTATCTTAAGCTGAGAAGCCTTGTATGATCCTAGCGACGGGACAAGAAATCAATACTGATCCTGCACAAGTATGGAGAAGAGAGCAAATGTATCAATTTCTGGTGGAATTTCAGTCAGCTTAGCACTGATATGCTCCCGAGACGTGGACCGATCTCCCTGCAAGTAGGCGAGGCTACATGTCACGCACGTGACATCCCCCATTTTCTTGATTCAATTCATTGGAAGCGTTAGAAGCGTCATTGTCAGGTCATCTTTCCTTACTAAGCCTTGGTTTGACGTGCAGCAACGAAGAAAGGTGCGAGGCTTTGCGGGCAGCCTGGAGAAGTGCCTGCCACGTGTAATCTGTACAATGGTCGGACTCCTTCAGCCTTACCCCAAGGTCGCAGGAAAGTTAATTCTGCACTGCTACAAACCTTTGCTCTCCTCTAGATGTCATATATTTGCGATTGCAATTATGCTTCATTGATTCAATTTGCATACACACCAACTGCCTCAATGATTGTCGTCAACTCGATCAGCCATGCTCGATCCCGTCTCGACACTGTCAGTAGTTGGTACCGTGATCCAGCTGATTGACTTTGGGACCAAAGTCGCTACGGAGACCCTGAGCCTTGCCCGCCATGATGGTGGCAGCTCAAGTGTACCGACGGAGTTGACTACTGTCACCACAGAACTCCAAAAGATATGCACAAAGCTTGGGCAGACTATGCAGCCTGGTGTGCTCTCGACGACCCGTGAAGCATCTTTAGCAAAGTTATGCGATGCAGCCAATGTACTGGCAAATGAGTTGCTCACAAAGCTTCAAGGACTGAAGGCTGAGGGAGAGGACGAAGAAGAGAATGAGGAAAGTAAGAAGAAGACAGGGAAATTTAAGAAAGGCAAGGTTAGAAAGTGGAAGTCTTTTCAGCAAGCCGTTAAAACGGTATGGAACAAGGAAGCCATTATGAGTCTGAGTAGAAGACTCTCTGCGCTGAGGGAAATGATGGAAATGCACGTTCTCGTAGCGGTACGGTAAGTATTCATTCTCTAGCATACGGGCATCAACACTAATCAGGCCCGGGTTAGGGAGAAACTCGATGTTTCCACTTTGCAACAGTCCAAAAGATTCGATTTCCTGGACCTTCAAACTCAAAGCATTGTTTTGGCAATTGCGAAAGAACAAGAGAAACTTTCTCGCGAGCTGGAGACTCAAACCCAGCGGGTTCGGGAAAGCCTGTCGATGGATATGAGAGACCAGACACGTGCAGTGTCTCAATTGATGAGCCGCCTCGAAGTAATGTTACCTGCCGATGCTAGAATGAGACCGCGGCGCAAGAAAGGCAGCAAGACATCGGATCTCTCATCAAGTTCTATTGCAATTGTTTCGCAGCGACAAATCGATATGCTATGGGAAGATGAGCAGCAGGCCAGGCAGATGGTAGAGAACGCAATTTTGGATGACCTCCGGTTCACTACAATGGATTATCGCAAGGAGGAGGTTGCTGAAACATACCCCGAGACGTTTGGATGGATATTCGAGCCTTCAAGGGACCAAATCGACGATGATGAGCACCTATGGAGCAATTTTGCAGACTGGTTGACCCATGGAAGCGGGATCTACTGGATCAATGGGAAGGCAGCATCAGGGAAGTCGACCTTGATGCGGTATATTTGTGAGGATCCACGAACCATGACCTTGCTGAGGCCATGGGCAAGTCCAGTCATTCCAACACGCGCAGAATTCTTCTTCTGGAACAGCGGGACTTTGGACCAGAGGAGCCAGCAGGGTCTTCTCAGAACGATCCTATTCGAGACATTGCAGAAGCGTCGAGAACTGATTCCGATATGTTTACCACTGCAATGGGCAAGAAAATATTCACAAGTCGTCGAGCTATTCGGCAGAAGAGATCCAGATTCGTTCAGAAACGATTCTTGGACGCTAAAGACTCTCATGGGTGCTTTCACTACACTTCTCCAGCAAACGGAAATTCCACTCAAGCTGTGTTTGTTCGTGGATGGCCTTGACGAATACGACGGAGACTACAATGACATTGTTGAAGTATTCAAAAACGCGTCATCATCGCCTCACGTCAAGATATGCCTATCAAGTAGACCTCTACTCGCCTTTCAAGATGCGTTTGGCGATGGAGAAACCCTTCGCCTCCAGGACTTGACCTACTCAGACATCGAGCACTATGTCAGCAGCAAGCTATCTAGTCATCCGAGATACCATAAAGTCGTCCAAGAAGAGCCAATACGAGCTCCAGAACTCATCGATCAGATTGTCCGAAAGGCGGACGGAGTCTTCTTATGGGTGAAGCTCGTGGTCCAATCCCTGCTTTCCGGATTTGGAAATCGAGACAGCATCAAAGATCTCCAGCAAAGATTAAAACTCATGCCTGGAGACTTGGAGCACTTGTACAGCCACATGTTCTCAAGTATCTCGCCATTCTATAAAGTCCAAGCTTCTCAATACTTCCAACTAGTAAGGACGGCCAGAGAGCAATGTAGGGTTAGCAACCACGATGACGACAACTCCGAACCACTGACCCTGATTGAACTTTCATTGGCAGAGGATGACGATCCGGACCTAGCCATCACCGCTCCAATACGCCCGCTAAAAGAACACTTCAAGATATCGCGTTGTGAACTCGCTCAAGCGAGACTCCAGGTTCGAAGTATGGGGCTACTTGAGATTCACCGAACACACACATTTCGACCAAGTCGGCGGTATACAGTAGATCCTTTTAGCAGGATTCAATACCTCCACCGAACGACACGCGACTACATCGAGCGGCCAGAGGTGTGGGCAAACCTTGTTGCCGAGACGAAAGGCACGGCCTTCAATCCACACTTGTCATTGCTGAGGACATGCGTGCTTCAACTCAAGTGGACCATTTACCTAGCAGAAAATCCAAACGTTATCTTCGATCTTGCAGTCTCGTATGCTCAAACTCTTGAAAAGACTACCGGCGAGGGACGAACTGCTTTGCTCGATGAGCTGGATCGGACAATGCGAGCAAAGATCCATGCTTGTAGGTATGATTACTTCGTCAATGTTGCCAAAGAACATGGCCTCCATGCTTATGTATCGGAAACACAAGCGGAAGCGTGCTGGCCTACATTAGGCCGCATAATGTGGTCTGATGTTGCTAGCGTCCAGGGCCATTTAGACAATGGAGCAGACCCAAACAAGGAACACAGAGGTACTACGCCATGGAAAGAGCTACTTCGTTACATCCAGCAAGCAGAGTACCACAATCCGAAGCTTCTTGATGTCATCAAGTTGTTTCTTCAATATGGTGCGGATGTCGATGCGCTTGCGGATCTGCCGTTAGGGGAAACAAGATCAGTTGCAGCAATTATATCTAAAAGGTTTGGAAGGCAGGTGCTTGCTGAATGTCCTAAAAACACCGAGCTTTTTGTTCAATTGGAGGAGGCAAATAAGCCACAGGTCCCTGACTCTTGGCTCTGCCAGCTGCTTGCTTGGACTGGGCTGGTGAGCAAGAGCACTTAGAATTGGCCGCAGATGCAAAATATGCTCACATATTCCTTCGCTTTTCAATCTGAAAACTCGATTGCGTGTATAGTTTTAGATACCCAAACAAATAACGTATTACGAGACGGCAAGGAAACTTGTGCTCTCTAAGCAAACTCCATGCCTAACGTCCAGCCCACGTGACATGCTTGAAACTTCAAATTGATTGTTCTGTTTGCTTCTGATTCTGGAACACTTGTATTTGAAGCTGTTCTTTCTGCGTCCTTGAATTTAAAGCTTACATTCTTAATCCCACATTTATGTTTGAAATAATACTCGAAAGATTGCTCTTCCAACTTGAGAGTGAAGAGAAGCTGACGGACTTTGGTCACTTGCAGGCATAGACGTAATCAAGCTAGCAGATCTCAGAAAGAGTTCATAAAACACACACATAGACCTTATGGTTGCATTAGGTGGCGCCAAATGAAAGGTGCTCAGAGGCAACTGCAAGATGAAAGAGCCCTAAGAGCAAGCTTGAGTCATATACCTACATCCTTTCACTTAAGTAGCGTTTGTGAAGGCTCTTACTTCAAGAGCCAGACATTTAAACTTCTGAAATGCATATAGATACTTGTAGATGTCTCAGTACATGGCCTGGTTGAATATACCTGGCTCCAAAATGAAAGCAAACATTTTGACAAGTGAATACCTAAGGAACTGCTCATTGCTTTTACTAGCCCCACCTTCTTCAACTTTCGCCCACGTTCCTTCTCAGTATAGAAATAAGGCGTAAATTTTGCACCGACCGACTAACTAGCGCCTTTTACAAACGAAGGGCGTCGCCCTCGCGTCTATAAAACTCTTCGCGACTCTTCGCGCTTCTTCTCAACAACAACCTTCTTCAACCAAGTCCAACCATCTCCTTCAGGGTCTTGCAGTTGATCTTCTTTACGTCTTCGCATACAATTTTTCTTGCAGCTTTATACTCTGTCAAACGCTGACATTATTTGTACGATAACGGTCCAACACTTCGCGGACATTTGTAAACCCAATTTCAACGCCACAATGTCGACCAACCCGATCCGATTCCAGTTGGCTGACTTTCAGCCAACGACAGTCGAAGATGAATGCGTTACTCCCTCTCCTTATGGTAGCTTCTTGGTCGCAAAGGTCACGGCCTACGAGGCAAACCCATACAATGGCAAAATGACTGTCAAGTTGTCTGGCAACTTTGCTTATGCCATCAACAACACTCTGCAAGGCAATAGCAAGCCGTTGATTGTGAGCATGCCACAAAGCCTCTGCACATTGCCATCCGAGGAATGTCCGATCGATGTTAGTGCCAACATTACTGCCATCGACGCCGGTCTCGGAGGACTTCAGTTGGGTACTCCAACACCACCATCTCATATCATTGTCATAGACACCCCCGTCTTGAACAATGACACCCCTTCAGGCTGGCTGGAGTCCGTTGGCACTTGGTATCTCTGGAAGGCTAATGTCCTACACAGCTATGAGCCTTCAGCTCTTCCTATCATAATTGCTGCTGGCGAGAGTTTCACTCCCTTCCTTCGCCTTCCCCTGGAGCTTCGAACTATTATCTGGGACCTGTACATCCGATATGCCATCGGCGAAGGACGACATGTTACAGTACAAATCAAGCGTACTGTTACCCACAAGTCCGATACTGTCCAGAAGAACAACCCGACTTTGGAGGACAAGGAAACCATCTCAACATGGGCGGCTACCACCTTACTATCGCACGAAGAAGGATTGAGAGATACCGCGATGAGAGTATGCAAGGAGAGCCGAGACATTTTCCTGAAGATGCATCCGCAGAAGATTGGTATGGCATTCGCATTGGCAACCCGGGTCTACTTCGTAAGTACCTCGACTCCAATCCCAATCTCCCAGCATTGCCGGGAGATTATCAGCCCCGTTCAGCCTCGCATTCAGTCACTGACTTTTATGATCCGCAGGACCCTACTCGTGACATCCTCTATATCTCCGATCTCGATCTCTTCCACTATCATCAGATCGCGAAGCGACGAAGACCTGCCATTCATCCCATCAGAGGCGTCGAGAGCATCTCCCGACTTTGGGTCGATGCTACTCCTCCCGTCGGTCCCGCTCGCGCAAATCGGACAACATGGTTACGGAAGGCAATCTGTGCCAATTATACACAGCAAAAGGAGATTATGGAAGTCGGAAAGGGCGAGGAGTTGATTGGTGAAAAGTACAAACGAGAAACGTATAATGATGAGACCAAATTGGCAGTGGAGACTACCGGTTTCTATGATTGGAAGACGAACTCTTTCAAAAAAGCTATGGCTAAGTTGAATGTCAAGTTGGTTGAGTTGTAGGAGCGCAGTCAGGGAGGGAGGAATGTCAGGTGATCATGCATGTAAAGTAGTGTTGGAGGTGTATGGAACGGCCGTATGAAAGTCCTGAGAACGTGGGGATATTCTGTGATGGGGAAAGCACCATCCTCCACAAAGTAATTCAATGCAAAACAAATGAAATGTGCAACATCAATTTCATGAATGTGGTACTTGCTAATTCTACATGAGAGTCTGGAGCATATTGGGAGATTCCAAGGAAGTAAAAGCTATATCCTTCGCAAAGTAATCAACCTAATGCAAAACAGTTGATCTGAATTAGAAGAACAAGTAATGTATGCATGTCTAGTAATGTTAGAGGTTCTGGCAACAACTATATCAAAGTCCCAAGATCATGGGGACATTTTAAGGAGCGACAAGTACTGTTCTCCAAATAGTAATCCAATGCAAAATTGATTTGTACAAAACATCAAATTCCCAAATGTGATACTTGCCAACTTTACATGAGAGTCTAGAGCATGTTGGGACATTCTAAGGAGGTAAAAGTACTAGCATTCAAAGAGTTATCCAATGCAAAACAGTTGATCCGAACCAGAAGGTGAAGTGATGCACATTTATCACATCATAGTCTTGAGAACGTAAGGATACTCTAAAATCAATGAGAAGTATTACCATTTAGAGAATAACCTAATATATAACAAATAATTCGTAATAAGCATCAGATTCTTAAACACGTCCTATAATAATTCCAATATTCGGCAATGATTATATGAAAGTCCAGCGTATACTCTTCGAGAGGCTAACACGTGATACCCCTGAAATTGATTGAGTGGAATTTTCCGGCGGCAGTTACAACCACAGGTGCTTCTAGCTACAACCACAGGCCTGTGGCTGTAGCCGAGCACCTGTGTCTGTAACCGGAATCAAAGTTAATCCACACGCCGTGAGTGGTCGTTCTTATTGCTATTCTCGAATTCCGAGCTTCCCTCCCGGCTTTTGCCAATCGCGAGCTGCACTCGGAATCGAGATACTGAAATTACTTTTTGAAGATATACTCTCGATCGTGAGCTACACTCGAAATCGAGATGCCGAAATTACTTTCTAAGGATATATTCTCGATCGCGAGCTGTACTCGAGATTAAAATACCGAAATTACTTTTTGAAGATATACTCTCGATCGCGAGCTGCACTCGGGATCGAGATATCGAAATTACTTTCTCTACTCTCTACCGATCGGCGGTCGCTACCGTGGCTCGAAAGAAATTCTTAGCGGCTTCAAAAAGTATATCTTCAAATATCAAGGCTTTATCTCGACCACTCACGGCGTGTGGATTAACTTTGATTCCGGTTACAGACACAGGTGCTCGGCTACAGCCACAGGCCTGTGGTTGTAGCCAGAAGCACCTGTGGTTGTAGCCAACGCCGAATTCTCCAAAACTTTGGCCTTTGGGGTTTCAGATCCTGAATGCCCCACAATGTATGGGGCATTGCAATAACCATATCTCCATGTCAGATTCCAACTTTAGTATTAGTAGAAATTGCGATCAAAATTGGAAAGTTCTCTAAGTTGATATGCTTGATCCAAGCTTTGGTATATTTTGAACTCCAAATGTCCATGCTCATGATACAAGACCCGCCCTTTTTTCCTTGAGCCTTCCCTCAAACCCAAGTCAGCCTCCCTCCAATCATCAATACAACTCCTCATCGTCCTCCTCCCTCCCTTCCTGAAACCCCATATCAACCGCTTTCCCCTTCCCCTTTCCCTTCGCAACCCCATGCCCATGCCCATGCCCATTAACCCTTTCATCGTAGAACTCCCGATCCTCATCCCCACTCCCCTCATCCCATCTCCCAGCACTTTTCTCCTTCCCTTTTCCCTTCCTATCAACTGCTTTCTCCTTCCCTTTGCCTTTCCCGTTACTCCTCGGCCGCTCTTCTTCAGTTCTTTGCCAGTCGAGAATCCCATCTTTTACAACTTCTTTTCCCTTCCCTTTACCATTTTTTGAGGAATCATCTTTTTCCACTTTCTCAAATTGCGCCCTAACCCTCCCATAATGCTCCAACTCTTTCAAACTAACGGACGGAACAAGTTCTCTCTCCGCAGCCATGAAATCTTCTTCTGTAACCATGACTGCGACATCCTCATCAGTTGCAAAATGGTCGAAGAAGTAGGCTGTTGAGATCTTTGGTTTTCCGACGGAGATGTGTTGGGAGTTGATGGTGGCGATCTTGGAGTCCACGAGAGAGGCTTGGCGGGTGACGGCTTTGAGCATGGCGTCGGAGCAGAGGGCGTAGAAGTCGGCGCCTGTGTAGGTGAATGGGAGGTGGGAGGCGACGCGGGTGAGAGAGAGGGAGGGGTGTAGTGTGAATCTAGAAATTGTTAGCATGTTCATTGGTTTGAGAATGTGGGGGAGAGCGGACTTTCTGGTCAGTGCCTCCATGATGGTCAATTGCTTCTCGTGTGTGTCACTGACGCCGAGGTAGAGCATCTTGTCAAATCGGCCAGGTCGGAGTAATGCCGCATCGAGGAGATCAGGTCTGTTCGTGGCACCGATGACGAAGACACCTCCGCCACCGTCTTCACCATCTGACATTCCATCCAGCTCAGCCAAGAGTTGGGATACAATACGGTCCATGACTCCACCACTGTCACCTTGGTTGCCTCGCTTCGGCGCAACGGAATCCAATTCGTCGAAGAACACAACACAGGGACGTGCATCTCTGGCTCGCTGGAAAACCCGACGGACATTAGCTTCAGACTCTCCAATATACATGTTGAGTAATTCCGGTCCCTTGACACTGAAGAAATTGAGACTGAATTCTGTAGCGATTGCTTTAGCGAGTAGAGTCTTGCCGGTACCTGGTGGACCGTAGAACAAGATACCAGAACGCTTCTTCATGCCCTTGGCAAACAGTTCTGGCCTCTCCAATGGTAGCTGGATGGTCTCCATGACTGCATCCTTGACATTTGTCAGACCACCAACATCATCCCAGCCAACATTTGGAATCTTCGGGGCTCCAATTGCATCAGCGAAGTTCTTGCGTGCTGCTTCGACCGCAAGATCAAAGTCCGCCTTGGTAAGACATCTACCTGCCGGACCTCCAGCGACGAGCACATCCCGCACTGCAACTGGTGTCTCGGAGTCAGAACAAGAGGAAGCAAGATTTTCCAAACGGGTGTTTCGTGCAACGAGAGCTCGATCAACGACATCAACAAGATCTCCGGCCACAAGAGCAGCTGTCTTGACAGCGACGCCGCTGAGATCAACGTCTGGAGCCAAAGCTACTGACTGCTCATCAATGATGCCTCTGAGGATGCCTTCTCGCTCCCACTCATCGGGGGCATTCATCTCGAGCTCATGAGTGAACAGACCTCGGACACCGTCAGGAATCTTGTCCACTTCTGTAGTTGTTGCGATGACAACTCGAGCATTGGCAACTATCTCTTTGAGAGTGGTCATCATTCTGTCAGCAGTTAGAGCCTCGATATGTCGAATGAGAAGCGAACAGAACTCGGGCCCACAAGCCATGGCCCTTTCGGCACGAGCTTCGAGAAGACCAGCTGTTTTTACGTCACTTCCCTGCCCGCCTTCGCTAACAACGTCGTAAGCATCGATTGTGAAGGTGTGAAGACCAATGTCCGAGCTTGCTCTACTAGCCATCGTCGCCTTACCAATGTTTCGCTGCGTTGAGACCAGAAGGATGGCAAGTGGTTGCAGTTGAAGATGAATTGCTCGAGGACTTGTTGCAGCAGCGATCAACTCCCGTAACCGCCGCTGGAGCGCAGATACATGGTGTTTTCTTGGTTCTGGCATCGATGTAGAATCTGAGTAAGACTTTGACATTGACTTCAATCCCAAATAGTATTCCCAAGTACTGTCCATCGTCGCTGGCAGTCGACTGTTCTCGCTACCTGACTGCATCATATGTGTAGAAGATGCATCGATAGCTGCAACTCCACCCCAGAAGTCGCCGTCCTCGCTCCCTTCTTCATCTTCCTTGGCCACACCAACGTATCCTATTTTGAACCACCCTACACCAGTGACCTTTGGAGCTTTAGGTGGTCTTGGATCGTCAAGCGCGGTATTTGAAAAAAGGTCTTCGATCTCCAAGTCGTCAGCTCCGGCGGGTTGGTATAATGTACGTCCAAGCTCTTGGTCAATCGGGATACCGATGAGATCGCCCTTTCGTACGATTCGCGTTCGACTTGCAAAATATTGTTTCAGCCCTGCAAACAGTGAATTTTGTAGATTGCGCTCTGTAGAAAATGGCGTTGAGATCTTTTGCAGCGTAAGTTCCCTCGCAAACGGAGGCTTGGAAGCACTTGTGATCTTTGGCTGTGGCATCTTCATGGGTAGTGGAGCTCGCTTGAGAGGAGCGATTCTGCAGTATGGAGTATTCTCCATGTTGGCCAGTAGTATCGGAGAACAATATACCGTAGAGCTCGAAGGCTTCTTCACTTGATTTTCAAAAAACGATAGCCGCCGTTCTCCCTGCTTACTGCTCGGTATTCTCGTCACCGGACGATTGGAGTAGCTTTCGGGTAGACCAAAGACTTTGACAGGCCGCCAGAGAGGGTCTTCTTGCTCGGTCTGTCCAAAGCTACCAAGCCCCCAAAGGCCACCGCCTTGAACTGGAGGTTCAGCTGCAGCCTCAAGTCGGACCCAATCTCCTGAGAAGCAACCAATCTTCGTCAGGGAATTGATGTCGACAAACACTCGAGCTTCCTCGTCGTCATCCGTGTTTGGTTTCGGGTGAAGCATTGCTTCTGGTAGAGACTGCATAAGCCCTTGAACTTTGAACAATCGTCCTTGGGGACCACCCGCACGAACGGTTGCGGAAGTGAAGGTTGAGAAAACTGAGCCAGGGGTGTTTATGCCAGTATGCCTCCCACGCCCGATCGTCCGTGGGGTTCCGGGCTGAATCGTTGATATCCCACTTGCATTGTGAGCTGGGAGCGTTGGAGCATGTAGAGAGATCATATCGTCCATAGAATCATCTGAAAGGTCATCATTCTCTTCCGACTGCTCCTCCTCGGTCTCAGTGGCAGATCCATCGTCCTCCAATGCAGTATCTGTCTTGTAGCGGTCTTCCGCAGCTGAATAGAACTGATCATTGGATGTGTCTTCGTCATCCTCCTGCACCCCATTGAGAGCATGATTCACAGGCAGTGCAGCGGTTTTCTTGGCACCTTTCTCGTGGTGGCCAGTCTGCGTGATGATAATTTTGGTACGTCCTGACAATGTGCCTTGACCAACTGGCTCACACAGGGTGACTTTTGCTGGCGGAGATGGAATATGTGTGATCGGATGGGGCGGCAGAGGTAGGGAGAATAGGTCGTTTGTATGAACCACTTTCAGAGATCCCAAAGCTTCTCGTATTGCAGCAGTCAGATGATCTTCTGGGTTTTTTGGAGTCGCTTTGCCATTTGGTAACCCGTTCGTTCGTGTATGCTCAGCATGAAAGGTTCCCTCTCCATTTTCCAGTCGCCTTGCCAATTCCCCTTCAATCGTCACAAAGACAGTCTCTAATGGCAGTGGTATAACATCCAGTATCCTGATCTCAATTCCACTCCTGCTATGGCTAGATATCTTCGAGGGTGCGACTTTCTGCAGTGCTTCGGCGAAGCCTTGGAGGGCAAGGGAAGAAGGAGAGAATTGTACAGTCGAATGTGCGAGAGCGCTCGAAGCTCGGACTGGGACTACGGTCCATGTAGAGTCTTCGACAAGTGCCGATGGACCCCAGGGAGAGATTGCGACATGATGGAACTCTAGGACATTAGAATGTCCGTTCCCATTTCCATTTTCTTGGGCTGCACAGCGACAATGTCAGTTTCGGACATTCAGAGAGGAGGTATGTTCTGACCTTCTGCTATTGTAGGAAACAAATCTGCGAATAGATCCTCAGACAATATGCCAACATCGCCCTTCACATGATCGTCCAACACCAGTCTCGCAGATATCGCAGATTTATCCAACCTTCTCCTCTTCCGTTTCCGGCTCGGGAGGACTGGTATTCGATCCGCCATGACAATAGTATTCGCTATGCAGCGCTGAAAGGTTGCGTTGTTGCGCAGAGCGCGTCGAGGTGCTGAAGCTACCGGAGCATGCCCTGCAGCTTTCGAGGGGTGGGAGCTGGCAATAATTGGTTGGAATGGTATAAATTTGTGTATCTCAAGTGTTCCGTCGTATGTACATGTGATGAAAGTATGGGAACACGAGATCAAACGCCGTCCATGCAATGCGTGTCCCCGAGAAGAAAATACGACTGCTCGGCTGGTCCAGCATCAACGCCGAGGTTGAGAGCCTGGGATGAAAGTGGATTAGTGGGGTGTCATGTGATTGAGACTATCTATGTATCTACAGTTTCCTCTATCTTTCGCAGGAGAGACTTGTCTTGTTCAATATTTAGATGGTTAACTTTGATTTTTGGGAATACTGCAGGAAGCTGGTGTTTCGCATAGAATTAGGTGGCGAATTTTCCTTTCGG
Organism: Phialocephala subalpina; assembly: GCA_900073065.1. Taxonomy (NCBI): domain Eukaryota; kingdom Fungi; phylum Ascomycota; class Leotiomycetes; order Helotiales; family Mollisiaceae; genus Phialocephala; species Phialocephala subalpina. The sequence continues at coordinate 1,909,925 of FJOG01000004.1, read as the reverse complement.
GCTTGAAGCCTTCAACCAGAACGCGATGTCTGCAAATGCAAAAGCGAAGCAACCTGCTTCAATTATCTACGATTCTATATTCCCTAATCATGTACAATGTTCTTCTCGCGATGATTATTCTTTGGTATTTTGCCAAAGAGAGTACAGATTATGCGCCGACGATACCACACCGATGGCAGCACAGCGCGCAATGAGAATAAAATCATTTTTGGACAAGAAGCTCTTTTTGTAGAAATTTCTTTTGGCATTGTTTTCCAAGATTTACCTCTTGATTCCAAGTCTCTGTGAGAAGCTCTCCTGATTAAGGCTCATGAGCTGCGTACTTTCTCTACCCAGCTGCGGCGAGTCTCTAGCTCTGCTGCTGCATTGCCATTTTTTCCACTAAGCCAAAAGCTTTCTGCTTCCCCTGCTTTTTTTGAACGGGTTTCTTTTCTAAGGGGGAAGAGAAGAATATAAGGTGCGGACAACGGCAAGAAATGTAGTGGGCGAGAGGTGCCTTATAAACCGGTTCGGATTGGGAATTTGATCGTTGGGTGGATGAGGTGCAGTCTGGGGTTGGTTTTGAAGTTTGTGATGGTTGTTTGTGGTGGCAACCAAGTGAAGTGAAGCTTGAGATGGGATGCACTACCTCGTATCGAAAAAGCTTTCTGCTTCCCCTGCTTTTTTTGAACGGGTTTCTTTTCTAAGGGGGAAGAGAAGAATATAAGGTGCGGACAACGGCAAGAAATGTAGTGGGCGAGAGGTGCCTTATAAACCGGTTCGGATTGGGAATTTGATCGTTGGGTGGATGAGGTGCAGTCTGGGGTTGGTTTTGAAGTTTGTGATGGTTGTTTGTGGTGGCAACCAAGTGAAGTGAAGCTTGAGATGGGATGCACTACCTCGTATCGAACCCTACACCGCGCACGAGAACATGCATATTGACATTCTTCAAAAATCTTTCAAACAATCTTCAAGGATAGTTTCCCGTGGTTTGTAGTCTTGATGGCTGCACGCATGGCGTTGAGCTTGAGTTACACTTCTGCTGCAGGCCAACTTGGCACCGCATCCGAGACTAGAGTCCCAACGCATGCTACACATCCCAGATTTCACACATATACTCTTGAAATGTTCAAGATAGATTCTTCAACACACTCCACTCCCGGGTTTGCGTCACAGCCATCATTCTCGAGGTGAAAGTCTGGTCCTCGCCCAATGCCACTCTCAACATCTCAAAGTTACCAACCGCACCAGCAGAAGGTAACCAATCCTTCACGATAGAAGCCTTCCATATGTACTACAGAAGCTTGGAAGTTATTTTCAAGAAGTTCACCTTCGTTTTCGTTGCCTTTTCGAACGCGTTTTATGCTTCACCGAGGCAATTCGGACCACTTGTAGAGGAGGAACTCAGTGTTGCAGAAGGCTCTGGACCGACATTTGGGCATAGAAGATGTTCAGGTATGGATTTGGTGATGCTCGCAACTTTTTCGTTGGCTTTCGACGCGTTTTGTTTCGCTGACACGGCGAGGCATTCCAAAATCAGAACCCCGCCATGAGAAGACATTCGCATCAACAGTTCCAGTCAGAATCTTTACCATACCTTCTTTCTTCTGGTAGAGAATACAATTGAATGTCACTTCTGGCTTCCGAACCACCAAATCTCACTGTGTCCGATTATATACCGCATAATATACCGTCGCTGCAAGAAACGTCTCGTGGAAGAACACATCCTAGCTTCTCTGACGTCACATTCGAGATCTCAAACACCACAGCACAGATTCGTGCTCACGTTCAACTCTCGCGCTGCGTTTTTTAACAGCAGAGATGCTCCATGAACATGAGATACACCAATTGATGTTTTCTTGCATGCCTAGTGCTGAAAATAAAGATATGCATCTCGAAGACGTCAAACCTGGGATTTTCACATGCCACTCCAAAATTATCTGCACTCTGAAATTGAGTGAAATTTGACACCCACTCACAGCGCCCAGGTATGTCTTGCAAAAGCCCGTTGGACGCCACTGAAGGCCCGTTCAATTTGCCCCATTGGCCCTTCCACGCAACATTGACAGGCGGAGCAGCATCCTAAGCCTAAATCAACAAGGCTATCCAAACATTTGCAGAATCATGCGCTGCAGCTTGCAATGCAAACGCCTGTCCACCGCCAGAACCAAGATTTGTGCCGTCTCTCTTTCTGAACTTCAAATGCTCTATATTTCCTGGACAAAGATTTTCTTTGAACGTGTGTATGCTTTTTCTTTGTGACGTTCAATTGACTGTTTTGCTATGCTAGACTTCTCCACTTCCTTGCATTGGCGATAACGGCTCGAGACGAGATACTGTGCGACTACGATGAGCGACTTGGATGAGAGATCGGAAAGCAATGCCTCTGCGGCCTCGAATTCCTCGGTGACATCGACGGCGTCGACTGTTGTGCCGACTGCTGCGATCAAATACACACACCAGGCGGAGAAATTGTCGTTTGTTAAGCCAGAGAAGGATGAAGATGGTTCGGGGACAGCGATCCGCGCCGACTTCATTACACCACAAGACCCGATTATTATCACAGGAGATGGTGGAAGATTGCCTGGTGTGCCGTTGGCAGAAGCAGAGAAGCTCAACAATCTGAGGGATGATGTCGTGGGCGATCCTCAGGAAGCAATTGTGGTTGCGTCGGGGATAGAGACCAGAGAATTCGAACACGGCACGCCTCCTCCCCAAGATGATGCAACGAGACAGAAGTCTAGCGAAGGCTCTCTTCGCAGAGCAATGCCTCCTTCACGAACGAATCCTCTATTTCCTCCTCTGCCGCTATACGGTCCTTCTTCCCTAAGCCGCGACTTGCAATGCCTTACGTTTCGCACAACTTCGTTCTTCTGTTCTTTGACTTTTTTGGGGATTATTGTGCTAGGCTCGGTGTTTACGAGTATACCCATGATGTTCAATCATATATGGCTGCGTTTGACATTTCGAAATCCGGACGCAAGACGGCCATTCTACGAGGAAGAGAAGAGATTGAAGCAGGTTAGGAAAGAGGAGGCAAGAGCGTGGAAGAAGCAGGGTTCAAGGAGAAATTCAAGACCGAAGATGGACGATGCCGAAGAGGAAGCAGCACACGCAGAATTCATACCCACAGAAGGTGGTCCCGATCCCTTGGTCTGTGATGTGGGATACTACGCCCGTCGAGTCGGTCTCAACATGGAAGAATTCAAAGTCCAAACCGAAGATGGATTCATAATCACCTTGTGGCATATCTACAATCCCTTGGAATTCACACCAATGTCCGATCAACAGCGTGCAGCTCGCGGCCCCGACACCTTCACTTCTGCTGGTCCCTCACGCCCATCTCCACGCTCCAACCAGAAACCAAAATTCCCAATCCTGATGCTCCACGGTCTGCTGCAGTCAGCAGGAGCATACTGCACCAACGACGATGCATCCCTAGCTTTCTACCTCTGCAAATCCGGCTACGACGTCTGGCTCGGCAACAACAGATGTGGATTCAACCCCGAACACACCCTTCTCTCCTACCCCGATCCCAGAATGTGGGCATGGAACATCCGGCAAATGGGCGTCATGGACCTTCCCGCCCTCACCTCTCGCGTTCTCTCCGAAACCGGGTTCGAGAAACTAGGCTTAATAGCTCATTCTCAAGGAACGACTCAAACTCTCGTGGCATTGGCGAAAGAACAACGACCAGATCTGGGGAACAAGATCACGGTTTTTTGTGCGTTGGCTCCAGCTGCTTATGCCGGCCCGTTGATAGGCAAAGCGTATTTTAAGTTCATGAGGATTATTAGTCCGATGATGTTTAGGGTTGTGTTTGGTATTCACGCGTTCATTCCATTTATGATGTTGATGCATCGTCTAATGCCAGCGGGACCGTATGGAGCGACTGGATATCGAGTTTTCCATTTCTTGTTTAATTGGTCAGATGAGAGGTGGGATAGAGGGTTGAGGGATAGGTGTTTTCAATTTGCGCCCGTTTATGTCTCTGCTGAGAGTATGAGGTGGTGGTTGGGGAGAGAGTGTTTTGCGAGACAGAAATGTATTCTTGCTACGAGGGAGGAGGGGAGTCAGGAGGATGCGGAGGATGAGATGGAGGATTATTATAATCAGTCGAAAGAGCAGGGGAAGGAAGCGACTCCGGATCGACGACCATCACATTTCAGGCGGAGTTCGGAAGTCAAAAAGAAACATGGACGGGTGCCGAAGGGGTCGACGAGTTGGTACGATGAACAGGTTCCTCCTTTCGCGCTTTGGGTTTGTGGTTCAGACGACTTGGTTGATGGTCACCGTCTTCTTCGGCGCTTCGAGCGCGGTCGTGAGCCCCATGTTCGAGTTGTACACAGCAAAGTCATCGAGGAATACGAACATTTGGATGTCATCTGGGCAATGGACAGCATCGAGCAAGTAGGAAAGGAAGTGAAAGAAGTTCTTTGGAAGACGTGTGATGTCAGGGATAAAGTGAGGGTCCCGAGAGGATGCGAGGAGATTGAGGCTTGGAAGGATCCGAAGCTTGAGAAGGAGAGGGATGATAGCGGCGTTACGTATGGGGATGGTGTTATGGATCAAGAGGGAGAGCAGGGTGACCAGAGTTCTAGCTCTGATAATTAATGATTAATGCGAGAAGGACGTTTGAATCTTGTGGCAAAATGAGGCAGCGCTTGATATACATATGCATGGAGTTGTAGATAGATTTTAGATACTACGTATATACGCGTACATAGAGGATGATACCTCATGCTTGGAATGAAATAAACGAACATACGAAGTTAGACTGCCTTGACGGGTGATTCGAATTCTCGGAACTGAACCAACCTAGCATTTTAGGATGGTCAGCCCTAGGTTGGCAGACGTCCTCGGATTTCGAGGAGATCAATGTCCAAGCCTCCTCGATGATCTTGACACTCAAATCGGAGGAGACGATCCAAGGACCCGTTTACTTTCACCCAGAAACTCTTCAGACCCATCCTCAAAACGCCTTGCTCGACGTCACTTGCATGTAAGGACTTCCAAGACGTGCGAACTCATGTTAGGCATACCTGCCTCGAATTCTTCAAGAATCTCCAAACCTTTGAAGAATATCTCCTCAACAGCTCCTCGCGATTTCTGGTTCCATCTTTACGATGCCATCAAGCAAACTCATGACTACGTTTAGTTTAGAACTACGTGGCAGACGAACCAACCAAAACCCACCCTTTTCAGCCTCAAAGCCTCACTTGATCGAAACCTTCTGCAGATGGGATGAGACGTGCAACAAAATGCACACCTTGGGACGAAAGCTCAGTTTACGATTTGCAACAACAGTTCGGTTTGGTCAATGAGGATACGGTTCTTGGTCGTGGCTTCTGGATTGGGGTTATTGGGTTAATATAATGGATTCGTGTCTTCTGAACTTCGACTACGGTCTTGCATCTGAACTTGTATGCACAGAGGCCCTTCTCCACGGGATCAAAGTAAAGCATGGCGGTGGCCCATTCTAAGTTACTCAAAAGCCTCGGCTTCAGCACGCACTCGCAGGGATAATTATTTTGCTGTGAACACGCGAAAGCTAAGTCTCAATCTGGCGATTTGGACCACTTTGAGGAGGCTCAAAGCGATCTAAATCGCTTCTTTGCGTTCAGCGCTATAGATTTCAACAGAATCAATTCTAAAGGCTCTATCGAGCACCACCGTAGTCGTCCGAGAGCCTGAGATTTAAACTGGAATGGTGGCCGCCCGTTTGTGGCGCGGTTCTTTGCAATGGCTGATATACAGACCTGGCCTTTCGGAGGAAAAGTGTTCCAAGCCTCAAATAGTTTCCTCTGAAGTTGAGCCTGCAGCAGTCACCTTTTTTTTTTTAAGTCTAACACTCGCAGACATTTCAATGAGAAGTTCAAAGAGGCGTTCTCGCGTACACTTTACTGGCTGTAGACCGCAGCGCATCCCCGGAAATCCTTTAAGAACATCTTCAGAGTGGATCTCCAACTTGGAATTCTCATTTAAATCACCGTTTTCCCAGTCCTTCCAGTGGTCAGGTACCCTAGTTATTGTCTGTGCGAGTGTCAGACTAATAAAAAAAAAGGTGAGTAGTTTCCATACGGCTCAGCACTCAACGGCGTTAGTATGATATTACTGAGAAGCTTAAAGCACCTTCTTGAGGTTATACTGCGTCACGTATCGCCATGTTGGGACGTTTTAAAGTTGTTTGGGACGAACTACTATACGACAGACGGAAACTAAATTTACTCCACGATCACTTTGAATCCGGGGGAGAGTCAATCAAAGCATGGCCCTGACATTTCCAATTTTATGCATGTTTCCATGGAGGTGGAGATGAAGCCGTATGCGTTTTAGCAGCTCGGCCTCCCTGGTCACAACCTCTGCTGTAAGAGGTTCTGTATGCGACAAGCGACAAGTGTACCCGGTGCAATTAAGCCTTCCTGGGGCTGAGCTTGATCAGTTCCGGAATGCTGTGCCACATGTGCCGCATGCAAAGAAAAGAGTGCTTCTATAAAGACAAATGAGGACCCATCATTCGTAAGTTGACCACTTAGAACAGAGGCGTTGAATAATCGGGAGTCGGTGCCCGTTGCTCGTCTATTCGTGCCCTGGGAACTGGCCAATCGTGGGCCTACCAGGCCCATTGCTAGTAGGGCTGAGCCACCTGTCACGCTTAGCGCCCGTTCGGTCTCAGTGGACCCTGCATTTCCATCATTTTTGCATAAAACTTCAACGGCTGAGGCTGAACGATGGAAATGAACGAGCTCAGGCATTCCTCTGCCGAGGCTTTGGGACCAGCTTTCGACAACGGTATGCCATTCATTTTACGGCCACCCCCCTTTTCCAGGCTTCATGCCCTATAATCCAGGGCATTCAAGCCTAGAACTCTATAACTTTCGAATATCATAAGGTTTGCTTTAGAGGTCTTGTTTGAAGGACTAGAGAATAGTAGTTGCCGAACGGCCATAGACTTCTGCCATTCACCGATATTAGCCTGAAAGTAGTGCATCTGATGCCATTTATAAACGAAGGTGTGGCCGAACGGCCCTAAATCTGTAAGATCCTTCCTTTGGCCTGCCTTCCGGCTCAGCTTGCGTCCGAAATCTTGCCCATGCCAGTGCGATTTTTGGCCCCCGACCTTCGTTTTATTGACTTTCTAGAGCGTGTGTCTTTCTCTTTTTCGTTCTTTCTCTCCTTCATTCCTTCACTCTTTTCTTCGAGAAAACAAACTGTCGTTTACTGTCTGATTTCTATCGTTAAAAGGTTGTGGCATCATGTTGTGGTTGAAGCTCGCTCTCCTGATTTCCAGCACGTCGCTCTGTTTGGCACTTCCGGCCTCACCAACATCCAGCGCACAGGCCTCACAATCCACAGCTTGTGGGGATATTGTAAATGGAGGTGAGAAACCACTTGGTTCTCTCAGTATTGACCTCTTTGCACACTTTCTAATCATCAAATGGAATAGGCGCCACCATTGTTAATGCCAGTTTGGCCTATGCATGTCTCACAAGCGTGCCGTTCAATTCTGCTGTCGCGTTGGGATTTCTGGACTACTACAACGACACCCTCAAATTCCAAAGCACTTTGGTATGAACATATTTCTTTGTTTCTCTCCTTCAGTCCCCACTGCTGGAGGATTTTTTTCCTCTCATGTTTTCGGAAGAAACACGGAACTAATTTGTTGGTCAGACGTACCTGAAAACCCCACCCCAGAGTTATCAACAGCCTGGGGTTGATTTGCTAGGAGGTTTGGCAACTCTGAAGCAAGGTATTGAAGATGGTATCTTCCCGAACCAGTATGAATTTGAGGCCGCACTTCAAACTCTACTCTACGCCTCACACGATGGTCATGTCCTCTTGAATGCAGGCATTCTCTCTGCCTTCATGTTCTCAAGTCCACAAGACGTCGTCTCGCTGTCTCTGGATGGAATTCAACTCCCTAACGTATACCTGGTCAAGGATCTTGCCGACAGCGATTTCTCCACGGCTTACCAACCATCTCCCATCTCCACAATCAACGGCGTAGATGTTGTTACCTACCTTACGACCTTCGCTGGGAAGAACTCTATTGGCATGCTCGAACCCCATGGAGACTGGAATCAATTAATGCGAAGCGCCTCTCAGGATATCCAGGGCTACAGCAACACTTTTGGCTTTGCAACTTTCTATCCTGGCGACACAATCACGTTTAAGCTTGAAAATGGCACTACACTATTCGATTACTTCCTGGCGTCATATAATGACCCAGGTAACACGGGACCATTGCAGACAGGAGGCGATTTCTACAACTACTTCGTTCTCGGGCTTTCACCTGCTTCTTACGATGAAGACTTGATCGATAACAATAATATTAATGAAACGGCCATAGAAGATCAGGCATACTCCGCAGCAGCTGCCACATCGACCTCGCCCCCTTCATCGGCATCTACAGAACCAACAACAGCCACTTCATTCGTACCAACATGTGAAAGCTGGTCCAACCTTGCTTATCCAGACTGTGCAGATGTTTCCGAAGAGAATTTAGGTTTGGGAGGAGGTTTTGTGTCAGGTTACTTCCTCAACAGCACGAATGTTGCCGTCCTCAGCATCCCCTCTTTCGAACTCCAATTGGAAGAAGCCGACACTTTTGACGCTGCAATCTTGGATTTCATCACGAAAAGCCAGCAAGCGGGCATGAAGAAGGTCGTCATTGATGTTCAATCCAACCAAGGCGGAGAAGCTCTTTTGGCAATTGACACATTCAAACGGTTCTTTCCAAACATCAACCCCTTCCAAGGTTCTCGCCTCCGAGCCCATCCAGCGGCAGATGCGATGGGGACAGCCATAACATCCTACTTTGAAACGTTTAATAGTACTAGTTCGACGTACGAGGATTTGATAACAAATGAGTGGGTAGCAATAACGAAGATTGATGCCGATACAAACCAATTGTTCACATCTTGGTCGGAGCAATTCGGTCCACATTCTTTCGATGGGGACAACTTTACCACAACGCAACGATATGACCTTACGAACACACTCTTCGACTCCCAAGCGGTCTTTGACGATAACAACAACTTCACTGTCTTTGGGTATGGATCAAATTCAGCTGCATACGGTGCTCCAGCTTATGCGGCTGAGGACATCATTATAGTAAGCCTTGTCCCACATGCCACATTCAGTCATCGACTAACCGCCTCATCAGCTCACCGACGCAATATGTGACTCATCCTGCACCCTCTTTGTCGAAATGATGCACCACGAAGCCGGTGTCTCCGTTGTTGTTGCTGGTGGCCGTCCCGTACCAGGACCAATGCAAGGAGCAAGTGGTAGTCGCGGAGCACGCATATACACCACCGACGAATTAGATTCAAACATTGAGTTTGCCCAAGAAATCATCGAATATGACGACTCCTCCGCCAATCCTTACTTCCTCCCCAACCGCACCACAGAGCTCAACGTTCAAGTAACATTCGCGAGCATCAACCTCCGCGATCAAGTCCGACCAAACGAGACCACCCCTCTACAATTCGCCTATGAAGCTGCAGACTGCCGTATCTTTTATACACCTAGCACATTCTATAATTACTCCGCGCTCTGGCAATACGCAGCTGATGCTATCTGGACAAACCCCAGTCTATGCGTGAACGGTTCAACGGGATTCGCCTCAAAGCCAGGAGCGAAAATCAACGTCAACGGTCCATCGCCTTCATCAGATGCGGGTACAATAACCGCAAATGACATCCTAGGCCACCTAAACACATCCGATACATCCAAAATACCATACTTAACGCACGACTCCGGCTCGATCGAAGATGGAATTCCTGCCAAGGCCGTCCTACCTATACCATGCAACAGCACTGCCGACTGCCTCGCCCATAAGAAATCAAACCACCAGTGCGCAGTAATACAGCTGTGCGATGCTTTGGGAAACCCTGAAGGAACACCAACCAAAAGATGTCTGAAGACCTGTACGAATGATCAAGGTGGTAATTCGGGATGCACGGGGGGCCAAAAATGTCAAGTCCACTTGCAAATATGTAGCACGACAGAAGCTGGGTGTGTGGTGAAAAATGCGGATAGTGAGCAAAAATTGACTAATACTAGTCCCAAGGGGTCGGGAGTTTGTGATCTTACATGTAAATCTGGGTTGACGTTCCAGAAGAAATCTGTAAAATAGATACCGTTGCTTGCTTCACTTCTTTGCAAATAATATAGGGCGCTCCGTCCGAATGAAACCTTTTCTATCGTACCAAAGACCACAAGCGCGCTTTCACTCTAAGACTATACTCGTTGACTCTTTCCCCACGGCTTCCCCATTCATAATACCATGCATATACGCCTCCCCCACAAACCGCCACTTCTCCTTCTCAAATCTCACTACCATAGGAACAATCGCGCCAGCAAAAACCCACACCTCATCTCCCTTTTTTATCGACTCTGCAGTGATTCCCAGATAGTTGTTGTTCGTCCGAAACATTCTCCGACATTGATAAGCAGCGTTAAAACTCGCCATGATATTTTCAAGATCAGGAGCCACATCTTCAGGTACATACCCACACTCATTTCCAAGCTTGATGATCTGGTGCATATTTTCCCAACTCGGAATGACAGAGTTATCCAACGCAGACAATTCATCCACCAGGATTTTGGTTTTAGAATTTATCTTTGAAAGCTCGGGAAAATCTGTGTCTTCTTCTTTGGTCGTGTTGAGTGGGTTCTGGAGTGCGTCTCGTAGCCCTTTGAGCTCCCCGTCTAGTGACCATACAAAGAATGTTATGATCAAATGGAATGCTTTCCTCGCTTTAGGATCCTCATTCCCAGCCGGTTTTCCAAGAAATGTGTCTTTAATCAGGGTTCTCCAAAACGCTTCGAATCTATCTGTTGTCGAAGTACCGGATGGCTTTGCGGATTTCAGATATTGAGATAATATCTCCAATAAGGTAAACATCTGATGCTTGTCAATTAATTCCAAGTCGGTAGCCGCAAATTCAACAATCTCATCCACGCGAAATCCTTTCACTTTCAGGTGAGCGCAATACAACTCCTCAGGAGGTTCGAATTCCAGTTCTCCAGCAGCATACCAACGTTTCTCTCCATCCGGTGCGCGCGGAACACCTGCTAAAGGCATCCATAG
>FJOG01000004.1:1827603-1898241 GCA_900073065.1 Phialocephala subalpina | reverse complement strand
GGGTTCCTCCATTTCTTATCTTCCACGAGCGAGAGCAAATTGAGATCTTTCGTCTCACGAATCGCAACGATTGAGGCTTTCGTGTAGACTTCAACAGGATCCTCTTTATTCTTCATCATGAATTCCGCAGTCTTGACATCCTCAGGCTTCCTTTTCCACTCCGGCTTCCACATGTTCAAAACGGCAAATACACGATCTTCGGCCATCGTAGCACCGAAATATCGACTGTACGCCAACAACCGCTCGAGACGCAACGACGCCGCCGTCTTCTTGAGGTCGATGAAGATGAATTGGTTGGAGATGGGATTACCAATATATGTCGAATGAGTACTCGGCTCCTGCTCTATTATCGTCTCTTCCATTCTCTCGTTGAGTAATTTTCCCAGATGAGTTTCCTTGAGGACACGAGAAGCGCGGGTAATTTCCTCCCAGTCAAGGATTTTCGATCCACAGAATACAATGAATTTCTTTGCGAAGAAGGTTTCTTGCACAACCCACATTCGAGCGAACCATGACCGAAGAATGAACGAACCAAAGCAGGCCCATTCCCATGAGTCTACGGGATCGATCCCGAGCATTTCATAGGTGTCAGTATTGTCGAGATCGGATAATACCATCGTTTCGAGTTTCTCGTGTGGGATCTTAGCGAGTCGTTGCAGTACGGTTTTGGTGATTTCTAGTCCGGGATCATCTGGCATTTCTGGACCAAGCCAAACGACTACACTCTGAGCTTGGCTGTAAATGCGACCCATCATCATGATCTGGTTTTTCTTTTCGTCTGTAACCTTATCCTCCTGATTGATACACACCGCATCAATCCAAATGCTCTCCTGCCTTTGAAGATCTCCTTCGCCGCCTGGACTTTTTCCAAACTCTATCAAGGCATCATAAAGATTTTTGCCGATGGGTAACTCTTGATCATCGCCGTCGATTTTGATCACTCCGGATGGCTGTGGGAAGTCGTAAGGTATTTTTTTCGTGAGGTACTTCTGGTAGAGGGGGTCGCCCCATGTGTAAGATAAGCAATCGTATTTGGGTTCTGTGTCGAGGTCCACATCTTCGAGATTGCATTTTATATGATCGCCCGTAGTGGAAAGGTTGGTGAGGAGACGGATGGAGGATTTGGATTTCAACGGCTTGTATTTATAGGGAGCCATTTTTTAGGATGGGGAGAGGGAAGAAGGGTGTTGCGATGCATTGCGAGAAAGGAATGGGGCAAGCTGAAAGCTTTGACAGACATTTTAGGCCCCCACCATCAGCCAATCGATTCGGAATTTCGGGGCTTTTGCGCCGAGCGCAGCTGGGGTTATAAGAGACCGGGGGCAATTTGAAGGCTGACATGAGGGGATGGATTTTTGAATATGCAAAGCACTCTCTCAGACCGATTGCCAATCTACAGAGAACATTGTTTTAAAGTTCGAACGCTGTCTCCGCAAATACCCCTATTCTCATGGCCCGTGTTGACGCTAATCCATACTTGGGCCTATAGGCGAGGGTTATATCAATTTCAAAAAAGAAGCTGTCAACTCTTCATCCTTACACACAACCTCATCACAAAATTCACCACTACACCGATGTCATAGGAATCGATACGTATGTCCGCCTGAATCACGAACGAATAAAAACCTTTCTTGATTCTGCGAGATCAGCTGGTTCTCGACTCCTTGGGGTCCCTACGACGCTTTGCTGCCTCTACAGACAATTTTCAAACCAATACGTGGAGGCAGAGGGCGCATTCAATTGTTTCATACCACTGAAGGGCTTCAAAACCTTGACATCTCTCGAAATCTACTAATTTTATGGCGAAAAGTCCGAACTATTGAAGGAAATTGCGGGGGTCCTTCATCGATCTCGAAACCTCAAGAAGCTTGACCTCGGAAAAGCTTTTCCAACGCCCCGTCCACTTCATACATCTCCCCCATCTCAGCTTTTGATGCCCTCTCTACGAAAACAAATTGGTCGCCATTTCCCTTCCCATTCCATACTGGTCGAGGACGGCCATAGCATCAAATGCAAAACCACGCCCACCTTTTCGGTCTCTATAAGCAGCTTAGTACACTCATCTTTGTACGATTTGTATGCTGTTCCAGGGCAGGACAGTTGGATTTCTTTAAGAGACGGCATTGAGAAGCCTTCTTGGCGGCAAAGCAACGAAACAGGAGTTCGAGAGCGTTCTCATGATGGCCAAATCCGCTTGAGATTAACCGTAGCTGAGAGATTGAAGCAGATACAAAGTCGCTGATGAACGGCCTAGAATAGTCCAGTTCGTGGACCCCGACTCGGAATTCGGTTGGTGTGCCAACTTCACATGCAGCGAGAGTAACACTACACATAGCAATTTCGAGAGGGAGTTCGAGCTTTCGCAGACGCTGGAAGCCGTGCATCGACGCCTTGCTAGGAGTAATTGAGCCGCGTGTTTCGCGAATAGAGACAGAAAGCTCAATAAGGTGACTTTTTATCAGGCGCTCAATTGCGGTAATGAATTTGCTGATATTCCAGTTTTAGGGGTTGCCGATCCTTCTTGTCGTATGCGAATATTGAAGCGCTTTAAGCCGCGGGATGTGTTTGAGAAAGTCCGCGATGCTTACTTCGTCGATACAATTATTCTACGAGATGAGCCGTTTTAAGGGTCTCACCCAAGCAATAATACGGATCTTTGGATGCGATTTTGATGTGGCCGTCATCTAATGCTACAAAGCTGGGGCCGCGGAAAGTCTGTAGGGTGATACCCCCGAGTCAATATACTTCTTTAAGATATATCGGGAGTTATTCAGGAGTGAAATTCTTGCTTCTGAGTTTGCAGCGAGGGGAACTCATGAAAAGTTCCCAATGGGGGAATTGTGCTCGGGGAAATCCTATCCGCAGACGCGGCAGGGCCAGGAAACAGCTCGAACAATCTAAATCAGGGCATGCTAACACAACAGATGACCCAAATTTGGTTACTTGGGCGAGGCCAGTCTATTGAAAGGGAGATGCGATTGCTTGGTCAGCGGAAGAGATGCAAAGCAAGTTATGGTCGCGATACATCTTTGTTGATTTCCTTCTTCTATAGCCGCAAGACGAGGGCAGCGCTTGAACAAAATTCGAATCTATCATTTGAAGAGTCTTGGGGGATTTGACGGCGGGATACAATGCATCCACTAAATCTGCATCCAACGACATCAACCTCTCCCATCATTGCGGCACCCAAATCCTGATTCTCCTAGCCGATTTTTTTTACAGTACAGCGTGTCGGTCGTCGTGGATGGTTTCGTGCTATTGAGGCGAGAGTTTGTACGATGCTTAGCCGACTGCTCGGTGGTGTATGAGCGACATCCGCATACGATGGTAATGCGCTTGGGGATGGTTGTATGTTGGACAGCCGGGTCTCGATATTCTCCGTCATCTTCGTTGCTTGTGCCTTGAGCGTTTCAATTTGTTGGGTGGAGATCTTCGTCAGTGTTTCAAGCTGATTCGCGTGCTCCTCCTATTCTTCTATTGTCCTCAATAGCGACTTGACCAAGTCAATAAGCACTTTGGCCTGCACATTGGCGATTGACATTACCTTCCCGTGTACTAAGGGATTCGAGATCGCTGCCATTGTTGTGAGACGTTCTCTTGCCTTCGCGGTAAGGGCTTTAAGCTTTGTTGCGACGATGCGCTCCTTGAGGTGCTAGCTGATCTTCGGCCGTATTGATTGCGACATATCCTCTGTATCGCTTGACATCCACCTCTTGTTCTGTTCTGATACCTTCGGCGTCTGGACGCGTTCTCGGCTTGAGTCCTTGACCAACCCATCAAGCTAGTTCTACCAAAAAAATGTTTCGTATTCAAATGTTCCTGTTTATCGAGATACATATAACATTTCTTTCCTACGATACTCTGACTGTTTGAACGCTATGATTGAAATGCAGGCTATACCTAGGCCTTCGAGAATCCCATACCTGCCTTTCGGTTGACACGATTCTAAGTACTGTCTCCTCCCCATCAACTGCCGCCATCAAAGCCTCCCAAACGGCGTCATCTCATTCTCAAATCCCACCATCTTATCCGCCCGTCTCGCCACTTTGATCAATCCTCCCGGATGGATACACGTCAGCAGCATCGGCATAGATAACATAATTGTCGCGTCAAAAATCTCCAACATAGCCTCATGCGTCGTAATATACCCGTCGCTTCATTGAAGGAACTCTATGATCCTAACGATATTCCGGACAACAAATAAGATGCTCAACACATAAAGCACAACAATATGTCTCCTTCACTTCAACCCGTTGTCCTTTTCCAATGTCGACGTTGACATCCTTGGAAACCTTGCCTGGAATATCCAGCACAGTAAAGTAAACAGCGAGAACATGGCATTTTAGACAATCAGTCCCATGAGAATGACATGTTTGCCTCCGAGGGAGGTAGCAGTATCGTCAGAAGCACTTAATATTGAGCCAGCGAGTTGACTGCACAGACAAAACAGATCGCCTAGGACGAAGATAGTGGTCTGCTACCTGGGAGAGAGTAGCGAGCAGGCTTCGCCGTGGAGACAGCGGGATGAGGCGTCCACTAGCGATGGAACCGCAGGCATTAGAGCCGAATTCGAGTGTGCGTTTTTCTATTTCACGAACAGTGCCGGTAGTAAGGCCGAGACCAATGCGGCAAAGAGACAAGTAGTCGCAGGGCGCACAGGGACGAACTTCATGCTGACAGCAGACACGGGGAGCACTGCGGGGAAGCTCTATGCAGAGTACATTTTGAATGGCCAGAACATCAAAGTCGGGAGTGGAGATGCTGCTAGGGCAAGTGCAGCGGCTGCTTGGGACCTTGTAAGTGCAAAAACTTGCCTTTGTGTTTATTCCCATCACATAACGCTTTCAGATTACTTAGAAGCCCCAGAACAAGGCTGGGCTAAACAATGTAGACGTTGTAAATAATAACTGCAATCCGTGGAGTATCGATGCCCTACTTAAGGGCTCGGATCCGGCCGACGTGCAGTGGGATGCACAGGTCACTGCACCAATGCTCCTCGAAGCACTGTATATTCTTATGAAAGAACAGTTGGCACACCAACCAGGAGCAATTATGAACACTCTGAACGGTTTTGAGACGAGACGCGGGAACGTGGACGGAAATCTTATTGTCGTAACACAGGAGTATTTTCAGTCCAACACAAATGGCATCGACGCGTCCAAAGTCAGCGACGATGTACTTGGCTTTTGTTCCTTGGTTTATCTTATGCAAAAGGCGTGAGCAACACCCCAACTTCACTGCATTGAGGAAAAAGCATTGCGCAGGTGCCCGCCTTCCATAACCCACCTCTAATTCCATTCACTTGGGCTTGTAAGCATTCAAACCCAATGCTTCACTTAAAGCAAGCAGACATCCAAGGCAGAATAGGACATCTCACCGACTTTGCAGTAAAGTGCGGGGACGACCCTTAACCAACCAACAATCGCACGAGTACAAAGGACAAGGAGGTTTGTGGGGAGAACGTGACGAGCAATGATCATCCTACGATGGGGTTGTCCGCCACGACATCCCGCTGCGGATTGCAACTTCCCATGAATAGGCGGTCTGAAAATAAGAGTACGAAGGAAGTTGCGGTGAAGATTTAAAATGTGACAATGAAATATTTATTGACAGCGGTGCTTGATCATCTCTTGGACGACTGACCTTGTCTTGATGTCAGCCGAGCCATCCCTAGCTGCTTGGTCGGACGTGGTCGAGTTTAGAAATTAGATTCGCTAGTCCAATCGTATTTTTTAAGTCAAGAGCCAGACACAGTTCCATCAAAGCAATCGAAGGAGAGATATTTGACGGAAGAGATACTAATATTCACAAATGCTGGGAGCTGGTCGAGATATATATACCCCCCGCACTCTGACCCCACCTACCCCGTAAGCTGGCTATTGTGATGTGACCCAGAAGCAGAATCTGGATCTTGGAACACGGTGCAACCAAGGAGTTGAAAATGCCCAGGCAAGGCTGGGGATTTGAGACTGCTCCCATTATCCCAACCTTACTACCTACATTGGAAACTAAACCTTGCGCAGCGACTTTGCTCTCGTATTGCCTTCCTATTCACCCAAGCAGCAAACTTTCAAGCGCTTTTCCCAGTCCATTGAAAAGTCCAGGCAGAATCAGGCTAGTTTTTGAGCAGAAATATGAAAGCAGACGTGATAAGAGTAAAAGGTTGACAACGAGAGGATTATTAATAGCACAAGGTCCTTTTTCGCGGGCAAATACCTTACTGGAACTGGCCAAAGGAGCGAGCTATTTTGTTATTGAAACATGAACTACTAGCTTCAATAATTGGGAGCCTGAACGGTGAACAGCACAAGGTCTACCAGATACAGAGATCGAAGAGGTCTGCGGTGATCTTGGTAGGAAGTTGACGAGGAGATGCTGCCGTAACGGAGTATCTTTTTTATACTTCCTAGAGATAAACTCACAGGAAACTATGCTGGAGATAAATTGTCTCGTGTCAAGGAGTGATCAAAATGATTCAAGGTGGCAGGGACACGGCGAGAGATACCGAGTTGGTGGGAAGAGGACAAGTATAAATGCCCCTCACATTCTTATGGTAGGACTAGAACACGATTTTTCGGACAGCCAACAATGTTTTTCAATCCGAATACGCTGGAGCAGGCCGCAACGAGCTCCACATGTGCTATTGTAATGAATGTAGTGCATCAAGGAAGGACTTCGTCCTTGGAGCCTCGCTGCATTCCACATTGCTCGACTCTCGTGTGCACATGATTGGCTGTCAATTGACTGATTGCTGTCATCTCATTCAACCTTCTCGAAACAATAACGAATAGATACGAAGAAAAAGGTAAAGCTGAAGAAGAATCTCCGGCAGGAGCTGAGACAAGGCGCTGGCAAAAGTATTGGTCAGCAATACAGAGAACTTGGCGCTTTGAAAATATTCTTGCTCGTACGCCAGTGCAATGTCAATAGCATATTATGGTTTTGTTGCAACACCAGCAAGCCACTCGGCTTAAATTGATAGTCTTGAGGCCCATTCAAGCCCGAAATTCACCATTCACCATTTACATCTGCTTCCAACGACTTCCCTCCTAGATATTCAAGACAATCTCATTTCTTATGTATGTTCACCTAGCTCCAGTGCCCATACGCCATGTCATTCCTGTCCAAAACCGCAGCCTGCATGCTCAACGCAGCGCGCAAACCCGCCATCTACTCCATGTCATCCCATCAATCCCTATTCACCATGCTTGCTCGAAAACCACCCATGCTAAACTCAAATCCAATCTCCCAAACGCCAAACTCATCAAGGTAAATCCCTCTCCCTCCCCTCTCCAAAGAGGTACCCTGCTTCCAGACAATAAGCTCCACCACCAGCCATACCCTTCTCACTACCCCAGCATACAACACTCGCATCCACGATACCGCTCAGGACCCCTTCCATTGCTCCAAGGACTCCCCAGCCGATGAATGAGGCTACTAGACCCACGACGTAGGCGTACGCACTACCTCGGATACCCTTCCCGCCCGGCATCGCGATGTCGAGTTGCCGAGCCGTAGCAACCCAACCACCGAAACCGAGAGCTGTTGCCATGATGAATCTCGTTGCGTGAAGTAGAAGCTTTGAAAGCCGATATGGCAGGAGAGAGGCGCCTTGGTTTCGGGCTTTGAAGGATCGAGGTGTTAGGGTTGTGGTTGGCGTATTTGGGGCAAGGAAGGCCATTTGGCTTAAGCCGCGGGCGGAAAGGTGCAGAGGTTGAGAGTGGATTGCGGCGTAGGTCAAAGTCAGCGGGTTGGTGAGTGCCACGATGGGGGTCGGGATGAAGGTGTAGAAGAAGATGCTGACAATGCTCATTAGTCTACTTGGGAGGACGAGGAGCGGTAGGCGGATTAGAAGAGCGATCAGAGTCGAAAGGGAGATCGTGCCGAATAGTGTTGTTGTGGCGTGGCTGAATGCCGCTGCTACAATTTCCCTCGACGTCGGGTTTGGCTGGACGTTTCGGTGGAAGTACCACTGAGATACTGTTGCTGCTGTAGTCGATCTCTGGATGCCGCTGATCACAGAGAGAGTCCAGATGTACATCAGTACGAAGTATACCGCCAACCACCAGCTTGTTGCATCAATGATGAACTTTGTGACGGTAGCCGTAGTCAAATGTCCACCGAGGAACACTCTCGTGAACATTCCTAGCCATAACCAAGTCCAAACTACCACGGAGGCTAGTGTTGCAAATCCTAGGCCTAGAAGCGCTGGATTGGCAGCTAGAATCCTCGATGCAAATTCCAAGATCCCGATCGCCTTGTTGAGTGAGTGTCGTCCCCTATAGATCGTGTATAGCCAAACCAACGCCAGGATTGCGGGGATGAAAGATAGCCATCGCATCACCTTATCTTGAAGACCCATTCCTGCCTCGGTACCCTTGTAGCTTGATACGAAGGGATACAGGGAGAACGAGATGAGGATGACTGGTACGGCAAGCAAGATCAAATGTACCAGCGTTCTAACGAATGATCGTAGCAATGCAAGCCACACCAGGGAGACGAAAATTGAAACCACAGTGTCTACAGCGAACAAATGCATCGAGGCGTGGAGGGTCGAGTATATCGTGTCACCAATAACTTTCGAGGGCGTTTCCGTATGCAGGAAGATCAAGAAGAAAGTTGCAAATAATCCTCCGAGACATATTAGATAAAGAGATCCGAAGAAGATGTCGTGCTTTGGTGCTTCTCCTAACGTAGTTGCTATTGTTGCTGGGACGGTTTCCACTGAGCTTGGAGGTCGAGGTATTCCTGCTCCAGCATGATACGCAGCTTCCCTATCTCTCTCATGCTTCGAGTCTGTCGGTAATCTGATCGCACCGGCTTTCGGACCTGTTGGTCTGAAGTTTTGGAAGGCGGGCACGCTCTCGTCATCCCGCATGTCTGCCATAAGGTCATCCGGTGGGTCATCATCCTCTATTGTCGACTCGAGCCCAACATCAACCATCTTGTCCTTCCCCTTGCTGCTCTCGCTGACAGCTCTTATGCTCGCCTTATCGCTAGGATCCGTCTCCTCTGTGATGGCGCCTGGTGTCCGGCCTCGCTCACGATAGCTTCGTCCGCCTCCATTCCAGCTGCTCTTTATCCCCCGCCCTCTCCCCCGGTCCTCGACAGCTCGTCCGTCCTCATCCTTACTCTGCTCTAAGGAAGCGTTGCTGGCTTCGGGATCGGTCTCTGAGCTCTCCTCAAGTCTCTGTATGGGGGCGAATGTCCGACGTGACTTCTGCAGCGCAAAGAAGTCTGCAGTCTCCCTCTCGCGTTCCTCCTCATCGTCTTCTTCTCGAAACTCATCTAAGGCACTGTGAAACAAAGGTGCGTCGGGTGCGGTATAGCGAGTCGTAAAGCCGCCTATAGTTGATAGGTTTGCGGACTGGTATGGGTTGCCATGCCGTGAAGGGTACCTGCGAGAGGAGTTCTGGTACGGTTGGTTTGCTCGACGGTATCTGTCGTTTGGATTCTGTGGTCGAGCTGGTTCCGCGTTATCGGGTTGTGCACCTGCAAAGTTGGAGAACCTCGACTGTGATTGTGCTAGGAAGCGTGAAGCATCTGACTATATTAGAGCTTGGTAGGAGGTCACAACGAGGAGCTGCTTACATTCTGAGAACATCTTCAATACTTCATGAAGTTTGTGAGGTAACAGGCAGCACCAGGCGACTCACACGAGCACTGATAAGCCGATACCGACACCGCTCAGGCGAAATGGTCGTACACAGCTTCCTTTGTTCTTTCTGGATTGCGCAACGACAAGACCCCCAAAGAATAACTGGAGTCGTAGACGGGCGTATGGGAAGGAAGTAATGGGATTGTCGTGAATAAGTCTGTCCGGTGGTTGTCAGAGAACATGCGTTCACCGACGACGATGAGTGACCCGGTAACTAAAAGGCGGTGGCAGAATCAATGATTCAGACCAGGCGGATGGATGACCTTGAAATTCGCCGAGTAGCTCTGCTATGTACAAATTCTACTTCTGCAGTGCTAGGAAAGGATGATAATGGTCGGTCTGGATTGGGGGAGATGTTGAGTTTTGGGTTCACAAGATTGGGATGTGTCGTCCTGAATGGCAGCTGATTTCCGCATGCATCAGGCAGATCGCGAGCAACGTCAGGACGGCACTCAAAGCCACGAGCACGAGCCACGCAAAGCTTAGAATGCGCTAGCCTAATTAAGCTCCAGAGCCTCTGAAAGGTCCCAAGAAACTGCAATACAACAAGCTATTAATGAGTTGTCCCAGTCTCGGGTAAGGACAACATTCTCAGTCAAACAAAGACTTCAAGGCGCTTCTCCTCTTCAAAGCTTGTCTCTTTGTCCGTTTCCGATACTTTTTGCCTCACGATTTGCCACAAGGATTATCGTTCCAGCACTTCCGTTGATCGCGTGCCTGTAGAACTCGTGAGAGTTCCAGATCAGCAGGAATGTCTAGTTGGGATTACATCGCGAAACTCGTTTGCATAGGAGATAGCGGAACAGGGAAATCCTCACTTACAATACGGCTCTGTGAAGGAAGGTTCCAAAATGCGCACGACGGTATTTGCCTATCAGATGTGTTGTAATCTGTATGCAGAAGCTGAGCCGTGAATAGTTACCATTGGAGTCGAGTTCGGATCTCGAATAGTCCCCGTTGGACCACCACATACACCTGTCCCTAAGCCTGCGATCTCGAGAACACCACTAGCAGTAGACAATGTTGATGTCTCGGAAGGCCTTCCAGAGCCAAGGCGAAAAGAACCAGAAATCGAGCAGAAGCATATGAAGTTGAGCTTGTGGGATACTGCCGGCCAGGAAACATACAAAAGTGTTACACGGAGTTATTTCCGTGGAGCTTCAGGGGCATTGTTGGTATTTGACATCTCGAGGAGACCAACCTTTCTCCATGTCATGGACTGGTTGAACGACTTGAGACTTATTGCTGAGCCCGATATCGTGGTAGTTCTGGTGGGAAACAAGAGCGATTTGGCTGCCGGAGACGAGAACAAGCGCGAGGTGACGCAGCAGGAGGCTGAGGATTGGGCGAAGAAGAATGGTGTGCTGGAATACGTTGAGACGAGTGCAAAGAGTGGCGAGGGTGTGGAGATGGCGTTTGGGAGGGTGGCGGAGAGGATATATCAGAATGTCGAGGCTGGGAAATACGATTTGAATGATCGAAGGTCGGGAGTGAAGGGACCTCCGGCTGGGGCAAATAAGGGTGTGAAGCTGGGGACGCCGGCGAAGAAGTCTGGCTATGGGGGATGCTGTTAATACGTGAGGTTGCTGGGTTGTATATACGAATCGTGCATTATTGGCGTTGGGAGCAGGAAGATATACCATGAGCATGAAGAGCGTCATTATAATGAAGAAGGATTGCCAGAGCAAGTTAAGGTTATTGTACTTCCAGACGTTTGTGTTACACTGGTTAGCCTTGTGGAACGCTGAATGCTGGTACTACCAGCTCGCTTAGGACCCTTTTGAGCAGGAGGAGTCTAATTGAGCTCGAGCGAAGCTTGAATAGTGTCCGAAATTTCGAAAAAACATTTCACAAGATGCAAAAGGCTAATTCAAATCATCTTCGTTCCGGACATCGCAATTATTGAACCAGGTTTGCTTGGCAGATCATCTCCACAGCCAATATCACAAACAAGGCACATAGCCTTGACATTTGCCCGAAAGTCCGACTTAGTTTTGGAACTTTTGAGAATCTAAAGTCGTATTTTAAGTTAGGATTTTCGACTTTCGACTCTGCATTCGTTGATTGACTTGGAGTGAATTTACTTGTGCTATTCGGTAATTTCTTGCAAGGAGTTTGGGTCATAGCATCGCACAACAACATGCTTGCTTGTCATCTCTCGAATGCAATAATAGGCAATATGCTATGAATCATAGGCTCGATTTTGATACCCAATATCAGCGTCGTGCTACCAGAATAGGTAAGGCGCCATAACGAAGGTTCACCACTTATGACGAAGTCAAAAGCAATTGTACCGTCAACCGTCAACCGCCAAACAATTCAAATCATTCTCCTCCAGCCAAAAACCACACCTGCAGAGCATTCCAGAACGTTTCGGCCCTTGATACGACCCGAGTAACAGCTTTGTAGCAGTGGCTGAGAAGAGCTGAACCGATTGTGGCGGAGTCGCGATTGCGTAGTGAGGGGCAATTCATAGCGCGAAAGCGACAGACGCTTACCAGCGCTCTGCGGGCCGCCTGCAACCTCCTACATAAACATCAACTGTGCCCTCCATCTACATCTCACAGTACAACCTATCCATCTCTGTCATACACATCGCAATGAACTCGTTCGACGCCCCGCCTGGCCCACCTCCGCCGAAGGTTCCTGAGGGCTGGAAGGCTCAGTGGAACGATCAATACAAAGAATGGTAGGTACAGCGCATTGCCCCTCATCAGCAAAATAGCTCACTGACACATCGCAGGTTCTACGTCAACATCTACACCAAGAAATCTCAATGGGATAAGCCCACCGAACCCATCTATGCTCCTCCCGGTGACGACGCACCTGCAGGCCCTCCACCTGGGTATCGTGGAGATGGCTCTCAAGCCGCATCAGACACAAAGCACAACCCCTACGACACCCACCCCGGCACCGAATCCGACGAAGCCCTCGCTCGCAGACTACAAGCAGAGGAAGACCAACGTGCGCGAGGTTTCGGCGGATCTTCCAGTGCCATGAACGATTACGCCAATACTCCCATACCACAATCACAATCACCCGGCTACGGAAACCAAGACTTGCCTCCTAGGGAACAAAAGTCTAAGGGTTTCTTGGGCAAGCTTCTAGGAAAGGCGAGTGGCAGCTCAAGTAGTGGTGGCTATAGACCTCAACAGTCCTATGGAGGAGGCGGATACGGTGGTGCTCCACAACAACAATATGGTGGTTATCCTCAGCAAGGCTACCCGCAGCAAGGTTATCCTCAACAAGGCTACCAGCAAGGATACGGCGGTGGTCCCGGATATGGTGGAGGATATGGTGGTGGTGGTGGTGGATATGGAGGTGGCTATCAGCAGCAACCTCCTAAGAAGTCTGGTGGTATCGGTGCCGGAGGTGCCGCAGCCTTGGGTCTTGGTGGTGGTTTGATTGGTGGAATGTTGCTTGAGGATGCTATCCAAGATCACGACCAGAGCGAGTATAATCAAGGCTATGGTAAGTTTTGATCCTTGTTGAAGCAGGGGGCGGTGCTAACTACTTTCCAGAACAAGGACAGGATAACGGCGGAGGAGACGGCGGCGGCGATTTCGGAGGTGATGATGGAGGTGGAGACTTCTAAGCTGAGCCAGAGAATCTGCGAGTGCGTGGAAATGGCATAATATGGGGTCGAGGGGTCAATTCGATGACCGGTACGATTTTTCTTTGTTCATTTGCATACGTGGCTTTCTCGAGACGTTTCTACGCCAGGATCAGAACTTGAACCAAAATTCAACAAGAAATGATGCTCTTCTCCAACATCCAAACTCCTGCATCTTCAAGTTCATTCAATCTGCAGTCTTCGCATCAAGCAATGCCCCACATCCTGCATCCTGGGCCAAGTAAGGCCAAGCTTCCCATTATTCTCCACTCGCTCGTACCTCTTCGTACCCATCTTGGGTCCTGGCGAGGGCATTCGCGAACTTTTAACCTTCTCTTAGCCCACTTCGAATTCTTTAGCTCCATCATGCGGAAACGCACGATTCTAGTAGCTTGCATCGCTAAACATGCTTTTTGGAGTTAGTTTGTTGCTGACATTCCGTTGCATGTCGTAGTTTTTAGCTTGAGGTGCTAGTTATTCAGCTGGAGTAGCTGTCTTTGTTTGTTTTTTCAGCCTCGTTTGGGGGAGGGTTTGGGCTTCTGCGTGTAATTTTGTGATGATGTTTGGGGTTCAAGACTGTGGCATTCGTATGTGGGTGATCTGTAATGATGCTCTGGCCGTTTTTAAAGACACCAAGCCCATTTGCTGCATGCATCTCTTGAGAGATAGATGAAGTGAATGGGAGATTGACAACATTATTCTTATCCATATTCATGCCTAAACTGTGAGGGTCGGATGATAGTCATAGTTAATTGCCTCTTTAACTTCCCTATCGCCGTCTTACTTTTCAATGTCAGCTAGCCATTCTCATCCTCACGCTCCTCCGTGATCAGTTTCTGCCTTCAGACGAGGACGCCTCGTACTTTCTAACGTTTTGTCTTACACCTGCACCACCTCGTCCTGGAATTGTCCATCACAGGCTATTCCAAGCCTTGACAGTTAAATTAATTATAGCAACAACTATCCTGAATCGCCCAGGAGTACCCAAACCGCCCACCCACCGCGACGACTTGACGAGTAAAGTTTTTGCTTCTGATAGGAGCCAGGTTGTGACTTGCCAAATTATATACAGGGCCAGCCATCTCTACACCGGCACCATGCTATGGTTGTCTCTTAGTGTGCGCAGAGGGGAGGTATTTATACGCAGCTGGCACCTCCCTAATGTAGGAGGCGAGGTGCTGCTGGGACTGGGTCGACTTGAGGAAAGGTATGAAAGATACATGCTCAGGTGAAAGAGGAGAAAAGATAGAGAGGGAAGAGGTTGAAACTATGAGAGGTAAACATCCTTTACAATACTAAATGCTAGGGATTGCATATGAATTTCAGCTTCGGGCTGCAAATATACAATGAGTAAAAAAGTGAGAATGTAGGAGACCAATTAAAAAAATGCTACAAGCTTTGAATATCCCATCTAGAAATCATATGCAGAATCGACACTCACGCCTTACAATTTGGCAAAGGCGTACGTACATTGTGCATTCGGTAGAATCCAAATTTCACTTGCCCAATGACTTCTCAAGTGCTCCACCAAGACTCGAATGTGTATTAATCCTGTATATCTATCCTATCTCAGTACTGCGCACCACACATCTTCCCTCATCACCTCGTAACACCTCTCTCAACAGGAGCCTTGTCCTCTTTCTTATCCTTCGCGCCTGTGCTAGGAGCTCCTGCCAACCAGGCCGCAGGGTCGAAGCTTTGTAGGGGATTTGCTTGTGCGCCGCCGGATAGAGGCGATGACTTCTGGCGTTCTTCGAATTCAGCTTTCATTTCGGGATCCACTGCAGAGGCAATTAGCGTTGTGATTGGGTCTGAAGGGAGGGAATCATACTATTGTCCATGATGTATGGCATGCCGAATACGAGGATCATACTGACTCCCGCGATCAGGATCATCGGGTTCTTGAGCAAAGACAATGGCGAAACTATTATTTTGTCAGCAGCCATCCATCAATGAAGCCAGCATACGCCTATCCGTATATTCCAATGAATCTGCAGAGGAGAGAACTCACATCCAGCCCTCTCAATATAATACTCCTTCCCTCCCTTAGGCTTGACCTCAAATCCCCAAACCCCGACCTTGCCCTCAACCTCCTTAACGGTTACCGCCTCCCCTTTATTCGCCCACTCATTCCCTCTAAACGTTCCCCAAACCATGACTTCCGACACATCCTCGACTCCTGCTCCACCCTCCTTTAATTTGATCCCTTCATGGACATCGACTCGCAGAGGCAAGAAAGAGTATGTATGGCAGTGGACATCGAGTAGGTAAGATCCTGAGGTGACATTTCGGAATTCGAAGGTGTTGGAGACGGTCAAGGGGACGGAGTAGTGGTGCGAGAGAGTGGTGAGGGTTGCGTGCGTGGATGGCGGGAGAGTGGATGGTTGTTGGAGCTGCGGCGTGGAGGGGACATTGATGCGGAGGTGGGTTGTGAGTGCTACTGGGAGCAAGATCAGGGAGGATAGTAGCGAGGGACGCATTGTCACGGCTGTGGGTGAGATGTGGTGTAGGAGGGCTGCTGGAGCTTAGGATGAAGTTCGTGATGTTGCGATAGGAAAGTTTAGCCGATTATTAGCCGTAAGCTGTGCTCAACTTTCTGCTCCTTAAATCTTCAGAATACTTTTAAACAACTAAACTCAAGCGGTATCACCTCAAAACCAGGACCGATTTCTAAACTTTCACAGGCTAAACGAATGGATCGACAAGCATTTCATTGCAGTTCAAGGCTCCGAATGATCATTGGCATTTTTGAAAATTTCAGTAGTAGGGAGCTTCCAATTGTTTGATGCCCTGGCGTTTCTTTAGTTTTCTGGCTTTGATATTATTCTAGTAGCATTACACATAGAGGCAAGTCGCTTCTAGCTCGGATGACAAGCAATCTAATTACGCAGCACATTTCTCACAAGCTGTTGAAGCAAAAAGACATTGAGAGAAGCTTGGCTCCCGCCCCGCCTCGCCATCACCGCCCTACCCCATACTGCACTCGTTTTTCAGCTTCGAGTAAGACTTTTTTAGCCTTGCTTTGCATCTTTCAATGTCCCATCCCCGGCTGGAAATCTGCAGATACTCCAACATGGGTGACCAAACCAGTGCTCGCACTCTCCTCCAATGAATGTTGGGGGTTTAGGGAGATGCACGATCGTTCCTCGAGTAGTGCTTACGTCCGTCCCTTATCCTCTTAACCATCTTTGAAAAACAAACATTCCTCAAATATCCATGTGGATTGAACATTTCTTCTCATCCATACCCAAGCCTACGTCAGCATGTCAGCATCAAGGATACAGAATAACGAAATCATCATTGTTGGCGGCGGGGTTGCGGGCCTCGCCCTCGCCCAAGGCCTCAAGCACCGCAATATCCCGTTCCGCCTCTTCGAACGCGATGGACAAACCTCGACGAAGGGATACCGCTTCCGTATCGTTGATGAAGGTCTCGACGCCTTGCAAGAAACACTTTCGCCTTCTCTCTGGAAGCTCCTTGAAGACACCCACCCCGCTTCCAGTCCACCACACCTACTCTTTCTCGATGCTATTACCGGGAAACGAACAGGTTACAAAATGAGTGCTGACTCTTATTCTTACCCCTTCGACCGCCGTTGGGTTCGCGAATTACTTTGTATCGGCATTGAGGAGCACGTCCACTTCAATAAGGCTTTTCAGCGATATGAGCTTCTCTCCCTTGAAGATGGCAACAGCGCAGGCGTTCGAGTCTGCTTCACGGACGGTACTAGCGTCACAGGACGTATGCTTATTGGTGCAGACGGGGTGCATTCCAGAGTTCGCAAGCAATTTCTACCCCAAGTCCGGCTGCTCGATCTTGAGCGGACCGTCTTGTGGTGCCGCACACCACTGACGCCTGAGTTTGAGCAGCGCTTCAACCGTCAAGATGTCCTATCGGAGCATTTTTCTGTCATGATTGATCCGCAAGATCCCAGGCATTCATGTTTATTCGCGCCAGTGCGATGGCCGCTTGATGGCAAAGTATCAAGCGTGTCGCCGAATCTCAAAGATCAATCGGACTACATGTTTGTTGCACTGAACTTTGAGACGCCATCAGTAAAGCTGGATACGGAGGATGCTAGAAAACAATATGCGCTGAAGATAACCAAAGGTTGGGATGCGGGGCTATGCACTCTCTTCAACATGATGACTGAAAGCTCGGCCATCCCAATTCATTCTAACCCACCTGAGGTCGAAGTCTGGCAGTCGGATGAGAGAATCACAATGATGGGTGATGCCATCCACGCTATGTCCCCTACTGGTGGCTCCGGCGGGTTGACTGCGGTTTTGGATGCTGCGGTGCTGACAAGAGAGCTTTCTCAATCATGGGACGGCACCCAATGGGTGGGTTTGGAGAGCAGAATCTCTGCTTATGAGAAAGACATGAGAGAGCGAGCGAAGAAGGTGTTAGATATCAGCTTTGGTGGAGGAAAGCTCTTATGGGCCGGGAAAGAGTGGCAAGAATACACAGAAGTTGATAACAAGTAATACTGTTGCAAGCCACCACAAGGCCTGAAGATTTTGGCTCAGTCTATACCACAAATATAATGTCCTCAGGTTTCCACGCTATGAAGCATCCCTTAAATACGAGAACTCAGCTTCACCGTCGTCCTGACAAATTCGAAAACACTTCGAATCTTCCATAAAGCCATGCACGCCTGCTTTTCATGGCACAACCAGCCACTATAGAGTGGAAAGAATGGTTTCGTTGTTCGACACTCCGTCACAAAATTAGCTGGAGCCTAACACTGACTCATTTCTCATTCCTATGTGGGACATTGCCAGCTTTGCCTGCGGTATTTGTGGCTGATATCTCAACTCATAGTCTCTCGACAACCTCGAGGGGCCAGGTGTCGCAGACGCGCTGTGCTTCATCTCCTGATACTTTGCAGAGCTTGGAGTGAAATATCTAGTAAGCTTCCAATATCTTGGGGAGCTCTGCGAGAGCGTAAGAGGGTTTGGTTGCACCTCGGGGGGTCACTCCCCCACGCAGCCCTGGTGGTCTTCTCGAATCTGCCATATTGCACGCTGGAGGAGGCCTGCGATGTACAACAAAATCTTTGCAATGTCCGCAATCAACCAAGAGTGACAATGACTCAACCTTTGTTGCATGTAGCAATAGCTCCCCAAGCCGTAATATGGGAAGGACTTAACAGTCGACGCGCGGGCGGTTCTGTCTGTTGCGGCCACACCCATCCCAGGGCGTCCTCCATGGACACGTCCTAGAACTGCTGGTGGGGCTTGTGGTAGGCTTGTGATGTGGGATTTAATCCTCTGTATCGCCGGTCGCGATGTCTTTTGCTCACCGCCGACGGATGTCCACCCTTGCGGTCGAGGGACATCCGGAAAGTCGTTCCGTCTATATATCCGACGGAAATGCGATGTGCAACAAGACCTCAGCATGGCGTCAGAGTCTTCTCCGATTCCTAAGCAGATTTTCATGGTTGGCCGCTCATGCTCGAATCCCTTCCATGTTCGTCATCAAGCTATCCCACTCCGTCTAGGACAACAGTCAGCATCGTTATCAAAGCTGGTCCCAGGAAAGTAATCCATACCCAGGCCATACTAGCGGGGCCGAGCCACTGCTGAGGTTGTAACCTCTCAGCCAAGAGTCGCATTTGATCACTTCCCAGCCAATCATCTCGCTGCTCCGCGTTTTTCTCTTGTGTCATGAACAGATTTACTGTCGAAGTCTGGTTCGGGGATGGAGAAGCACTTCGAAACTTATTAGTCTGGCTCTCGAAGGCGAACCCAATACTTACAGCAAAAAGCTCAATATCCTCGCGGACTTCTCACAGATCTTGCTTCGCCCTGCGGATGCCTCGAATCTGGCAAGTGTCTCATGCAGAATCCTCTTGAATTTCTGGTATTGTGGTTTGTAGATGGGCATCAGAAGTGCGACCGCGAGCACGGCCGCAGCATGGAACGCATGGAAGCTCCCGAGGCCATTAGTATACCAAATGTACGGTCGAAAGTTTTGCGTCTCGGAGAGAATTCGGTGGATGTCCAAAAGCGCTTCTGCAGACGCGATGCAGCGAATCTGGGACTCGTTTGGAACGTCGAGGCCGAGGATGGATTGGGCGAAGAATGGTCGATGCAGTAAAAGGAAGAGTTGGTGCGCATAGGCATGGAGGATATGCAAGTGCACTGCGTGATGGATTGGCAGAGCCTCGAAGGTTGAGTCAGCGAGATAGCGGCTATCCCACGTCTCTTGAGCATGGCAGATTTGTTGATCCAGGTGTTGAATGGCTTGTCGACTTGGCTCTGAGGAGCTGAATGTCTGGCCACAAATCTTGGCCGTCAGGTCATAAAGCCTGAACTTGAAGAGAAGATATGACATCTGAGTTGGGCTACCAATGTTTTCTTGGATACCAGCAAGGCTGATATCGGTGTCGTTGACGTCGGCAGGAAGTTGAACTTCGTAAGAGATCTTCCATGACGGGTCTGGAGTCCCCAAAAAAGTATTCTGGATGGTATATAGCATCATCAAACCTGCCCAGCAACGTCGCCTCTCTTCGCATTGGATTGGATCCAAGTTGAACTTCGATGGGTCAATGTGGCATCCGAGAGCGATCGCCACATTATGGGTCATTCCTGGAAGATGTCAGAGTCATACTTGAAAGGTGGATGGTGTACTCACCAAGAAGAACCCAAGTGTGATCTTGACTATGGCCCACTACAAAAAGTTAGTAAGTGGTTTCAGAGGATGCTGAGGAGCCGAGGAGCCGAGCTCTTCGGGAGCTCGACTCCCTACGAACTGATAGAACCAGGGCGGGGTTTATACATACTGGCATACACCAACATGATGAGTGCTTGAAGAGACTGCACATTATGCTTGCCCCAGAAAACTCCTTGCTTGGCCAGACACTTCATCGCAGCTTCACGATATCGTCTACTTAGGACTCGGACATTGTTGCATGCATCCTGACCTCTGGCGAGATCTCTCAAAACAGGATCATCTTCCTCCAAGGCAGTGACAGCTAGCGACAACAAGATGAAAAGTATCGCTAACCACGAGACGGGGGCTGATGACGGGTGCTCAACGAAATGGGTATACTGAGCATGAAATGTTGGATCATGTAGGATATGGAAGAGCTGATCATTGTCAGGTATATCAATTGACAAGAGAAGAAGAGTGGAGTACGCACCGGTGAGAATACAGCAAAGTATCTGTTTTTCAGTATATCGCATTGCTGGGTCGGTGGCAAAATCGAGAGCAACTCTTCCATCGAGGCAACCGGCGAGGCTGTGAACGGAAACCCGAACGAGGCAGCTGGATCCTCTTGATCTGCCATAGATGGAGTAGCCATTGATAAACTCGTGTTTGCCAGGACTGACGTCCATTGCGAAGACCGCGGCTCGTATTGAGTTCCATTTGGACCAGAATTCAGCACTCCCACTCCACGAGGAGAAGGCCGAGCAGACGAAAAAAGGTGATGTGAAGAGGGTTCGGACGCGAATGATTCCGGCGATAGTTGGCTCGTCTGGCCATAGAAATTCTGCCTCGTTTCCATCGGATCAGAAGAGATTGGACTCATGCTTCCACTAGCGCTGGGGATCTGAGCACCAGCCTGTTGGCTCAACAACTTCTCCAGATTACTGATTCTGTTCAAAAGCTCGATGTTCGAAGGGGAATTCGTATGAGAGGCCCCATCACGCAAAGTAGACCCCTTGTAGAAGCATCGCTCCTCACATTCTCGTCGTCGGCAGGTGTCACATGGAGCTCGTGTTCTCGAGCATTTGATCTTTCGACGACGACATGGCTCACAGCTGATAGGCTGTCGAACGCTTCGTGCTGTATTCATCGAGTTGGAATTGCCGTGGCTGGAGGTGAAGTTTTTCTGGACTTCTATCGTGTGGTCAGTCTTGTTGATGTTGAGATGAGGTCGAGCCCCGGATTTTCACGACTCGGCACATCCCCTCATCCGAAAATGTGGATCTGGGGTAGTCACGTGGGAGGCGAACCGCACATTGTGACCGGAGAATGGGGGCCATTCTCATGCTTGTATAGAGAAACATTCTTGCTATACCTGATTGGAGTGGCTTTTTATTCTCAGAAAGGAAGACTGACCTACCTGGAGCTGAGCTTCAATACACACGTGATCCTTGTATGTTCTATTTCGTGCAAGAGATGCAGTAGTTCTGATCCGAAGGTCTCTACATTCCTGAATGATGACAATAGCTCTTGGAGTCTTGTGTACCCATCTGTGAATGTGGAAAGAAGATGGTGGCCTCACTTCATCGTGGCAAGGTACAGTACTAGCCAAAAGCTGATAGGGGTTCGCTTAACCTTATGGGGTGGGCGGTTTGCAACTTGGCAGTCCTTCGTGGAAGGCAGCCACAATATGAAGTCTAAAAGGCTTTCAGATGAGCATATTCCAAGAGGTAGCCAGTAATAAGACTATAAATAATGCCAAAACTACTGCGCGTACTTAATTGATAATCTCGCAGGTCAGTACTTCAAGTGTCAGAACACTAGTGAGAATATTAGTGATCAAAATGCAAGGGCATCAATTTCACGCTCTGATGGGCGATTTACCGGCTACATCTTCAGTGATATCTAAGGCACTTGTAACTCAATCTCTTCGTACACTGACTTCTTCTGTGCTGGCAGTGTACATTGCGAACCTCTTTCGCTGAGATACCTATTCCCAACCGCTCAGATTAAAAGTGGCAGGAAACATGTTAGAATGCAGGCCATGGCTGATGGCAACTTTGAAATGTCGAGTTACTTTGACGAACAAGTTTTGACAACTCTACACCTCTCGGTGAAGCTAGGAAGACAAGAGGTCGTCCTAGAAGCACGTTCCGGGCATGCCTCGAGAAATGTAACTTCTGCCATCTTGTTCTCAGCAAAAGATTGTCTGATAAAATAACAGCGGCAACGAGAGCAAATGATGGAGGTGCAAGACACGTATCGTGACCGAAGACAGAAAGAAATTGCACATATCAGAAAGCAGAACACTCGAATTCAGGGTTTGGCCACCACGTTGGGCACTAATCTCACGAGTTTGCTTGAGAAACTCCTACACGCGAAGACTTCGTTTGACTACAGTGCAATACTGATTGATCAAGTCGTGGACACAGTCCGCAATATTCTGCGAATTGTGGATTTTATGCAAAGAGGATGTCACCGACGAAGCAGCTCAAGAGAACGCTCAAAATGAGAAAGAGTTGGAAGTAATAGAACAAACAAGCGGCATGAAAGTAGCTTCATTAGTTCTCCGGCCTTGGATGTTTTGAGAGCGTCTGTGTCTCAGGGGGTTGCTACGTGGCCTGTGGGTGGAGATAGTATTGTCCAAGATGCGGAAGACGTCAGTAGGTTCCCAGGTCCTTCTACACAGAAGACTCCTATGGTTGGCAACTACTGAAATAACAACGACCATCAAGTAGGTAGAGGTTACGGTCTCGCCTTTTACGACCGGTTCTCTGCCAAATCGCTTGTGCTGGATCCTGCGTTCAACTTGTACAGTACGCCCCAACAATTGATCTCGAGCATTCGCTTGCAGAAAGAATTGCTACAAGACTCTACTACTACCATGGATTTGGTCTACAAAATATTTCCCTTCGATCGAAATCCAGCACCACCACACCTCTAACCGGCAAAGATCAATCACCTCATTTCGTACTCCGGTACGAGATCCGGCAGTGCTCATGGTGGTGCAGGTGAGCGGTTCCTCCGTTATGAGATTCTCACATTATAGCTGACTTCCTGAAGTGCGAATGACAGGGAGCAGCACTGCCAAATTGTCTGCTCGCAGCTGTAAGCATGGACTAGAAGACTGCTCTAAGTGTTAAAATTTAGAATATCCACTTTGGATGAGCGCGCAGGGTATTGAACGATATCTTGCCAACAGATGGGATTCCTCTGTATATCAACAAATGTCACTCATGAGGTTTGTAGACAAGACCGCAATTCCAGCAAGTCCGAGAATTTTCTCATTAGTGATCCTCATACGACTGTCATTCGAGATATATTTTCATCAATTGGAGAATCAAGCCTCAGAAAATCAGACCAGGGCCTGCGATTCTGTACTAGTCCCCACAAAGAGACTACATATAGTCACCACCGCCATCGATGTCTGCTCGATCTTCCTCTCTGCCTTGTGTTAATTTCATCCTTCCAGCTCCACCGATCACCTTCAGCAAAAGTCAACTCTCAACTTTCTTCCATTATCGCCATGCCAATTACTATTTCCTGGTACCATGGCCCTTTCGATCAATCCACACGCGAGATCCGAGCTTTGAAATACTTCGAGGACTACATTTTAGAAGTCACCTCCGATTTTAGCTTACAATATCCCAACACGAAGTTCTTCCATCCACAAGCCGTGTTCCACGACAATGTAGACGTTTTTTATGGAGCAGATGATATCAAAGCCATGATGAAGCGGGTGTTCGGCCAATTCGACAATGCTAGCATGGAACCTCGATACCTGCAGGTCATCGACGAGTCAGAAGGAGATATATTTAAATACACCATCATCGCCGAGCTCACGGTTGCCTACTATCTCAAAGGTGATCCAGATTCAGTTCTAACTCCACGCCTCATGGTCTTTATGATCACCAACGGGGCGGACTCTGAGGCATACGATGGACTCAATTACACCGAGGTCTACCTCGCTTGGAACGTGGGAATCGTCAAGGAAGAGGCGACGCGACGAGAAAAACTTTTCGAAAAGAAAAGTAGTTCGGGTACAGATCAGGCATGGTAATTTTAGACTTATGACGGCGATTATTTGTTTGAGAATGGCTCAGAAGGCTACCGGGCACCAAGGAAAGAAGTCTCTGGATTCCATATGGTTGATCAATGAATCGATTACAAATGAAGTCTCATTTTAATCAAAGTTGGGATTTGCAACGATTGCTTGTTGATAGACCCATCGCCTAACCCATCTATTGGTTGCGTGAATATTAGTAGAGAAGCAATCTAGCGACTTGAACTCCGATGCATACAAATCAACGGAGGATTGATGATGTAGGTTCTCACACCAAGACGCAATCCAGCTTCAGTGATGGCAACATCAACCTTTCGGAGCAGCCAATCATCCTGACCATCTTTTTCAAAGCTAAAGATATCATCCTTATCTAATCGAATACCCAAGATTGCCTCACTGGTGATTACATGGTCTCCAAAATTCGAAGGACCAGAAGTCTGTCTTTCCAATCAGTTCCCTTTCTTCACAACATTGACAAGTATACAAACATGAACGTAATTAACTTCTTTCCCTGTCTTGGCTCTTCGGGTGCCCAGCCCCTCAACCAGTGCCACGCAAGATGGAAGGTCCATTGTCGAGGCACAACTGATGACCACTATTCATCGCGGTCAATCTTGCGATCTTACCGGGACAAAGCGAACTTCACTAACTGTCATGCTCGCTAGCTAAATATTTGATCAGATCGAGCTGGTGAAGGCCCTCAAACAATACTGGCTCTGCACTAAGTTTTCGAATGATGTCTTCGTGCTCAGAAGACCTCACTAATGCTGAGAGTTTGATTGAGGTATGCTTCGACTTCAATACTTGCGCCAATACAGCGCCGCCAATATAGCCTGAAGTACCAGTAGGGAGAACTTTCGTGGAAGTCATTGCGCTCGTATTCCGTTCCTGTTGAAGTGCTGTATGGGCTTGGAGAGTGAAAGAAAATATTTGTGTGCTTATTCTCACCGATTGATGCATCAATCTCTCTCTGATTATATTTTGCAGTAGCTAACCAAGCACTTTAGCATGAATAATCCACTTAACTATCGTACTTCACGTGTCTGGTCATCGACGTTTACTCATCGCGGCCAGATATCTTGATATTCTCATCAGCCGCGCGGGTGAATCGCTTGCCAAGCACCGAGACAAACGGCTTGACATATTGTATCCGGCTCATGGAGCGGTCAAAGGTCATATGTAATCAGGTCGTTTTCGATATTTTCATCGACGCGCGGCACCTTCTGCTTTGTTACAACACCCTCCAGTATCAGCACGCTAAGCGAACCCCTAAACCTTTAGCGAGACACGCTGAGGCTCCCCCGACATCTTAATTTAAGGAGCATCTCATCCTCGCATACTGATCCCTTCGAACGTGCCCTCAAGTAGGCAAGTGAAATTAAAGGCAGTGATATGAAATGTCACAGAGTCTTGAACCAGAGCTGTTCGTAGAGGTGAGGCTGCTGACTAAGACTGGTCACCACGGGGCTACTTATTTGTCAAGTGAAACCACGCAACAGCATGAACGACTTCACAACGAATTGCAATTGAGTGTGAAAAGATACGATCATGTGCCACGTTGATGAATAAGCAAAAGTCATAGCTAGAAGAGAAGGTGAGAGCAACATTTCAAGATGTCTGAAGGGAAGCCGGAAGAGTGAGACGTTTCTAGTTATCAGACTGCTACCGCGCCGCTGAAGCCTATGCGACCAGGAACCAAAGATGAACAAATCGCCTTGAGCCAAAAATTCACATGCTTAGAATAGTCAACGACTGATGATTTGTTGTAGGTAGAGATATAAATCCTTTTTTTATACAGCCACTAGGTTACATTCCCCCATCACTCCATCAAATCACTTCTCGAGCGGGAAGCTGGGGCCGCCAGCCACACAATGCAACTTCAACTTCTTGGCTCTAGGCGGTCGTGTCTCGACAGCTCGCAAGCCACAATGGATGCGATATATTTTTGACTCTCCACGCCGGCATTATCCGCGTGTGACCATGAAAAGGAAAAGGCGGAGCTGGGATCAAATGTGGTAGGGCTGAACTGCGACTGAGTCTGCAGCCCGCCTTAAAACGCCATCAACCCCCACCCGTTCTTCACCGTTTCTCCACATACTTTGCCTTACTCAGCGCAACCATCCATAACTCGACTACATCCAATCACTACGAAAGCTGGATGATTATCTTGCAGCGTCATTTGATGGCTTTGCTGGTGCGCTGCGACAGCTACTGTCACCAGGCCTCCGTGGTTGGATGAGTAGGTCGAGTATGACCTTCATTTCGGGCCGCGCGATGGGAACTCCCATATCCGGAGTAAAACTGCAGCAAGATGAAGGCAATGAGGAACGAGACCTTACCCTTGTTTTGTAGACGGCTCTTCACTGGAATGCTAGCTTTCAGGAGAGGGACCCCGCCAGCCGCAGCTGACTTCAGCAGTACAATTGCCAGAGTTGGTTATATATCCGGCAGTTTCCCTCTAAATCCAAAGTAACACAAAGCAACAACTTGTGTTCCTAATATCATCAAATCTCTTGTCCTCGCCTTCGTTGCTCACAAGCTCTAACGTCCAAACCACCAACAAGCCTTCGATTCTCGTTTGGAAACCGATCAAAGCTCTCACCACACCCACAGTACTTCGTCATCCTCTTTATCACAACTGTCAACTCTAATTTTGAGTCAATATCCAGCAATCATGGAGTCCAGATGCAGCATCCATCGCGAATCCACTTGTACCTGCAGCGATTTTGTCAGCTCTGAAATCATCTCCTCATACAAGACGCACATTCACGGTCTTGAAGCCCTCGTCAAACTCTTCGAAGAACTTCTTCGTCGGGCAGAGACGGCCGAATGCGAGTTGATCAACGTCTCAAAAGAATGTGAAAGCAAATCGATTGAGGTGACGACTATCCTTGCCACTCTCACCAAGATTAAGATCGACCTCGAGAAATGCAGACGAGAACGCGATGAGGCTTGTTCAATTGTGGAGCAGATTCGTCGCGAGAAAATCAGAATTGTAGAGGAGTTTGAGAGGGAACGTATTGAGTTTCGGGAAAAGATCGAGAAGGACTCTCGAGAGATCATCAGACTGCAAGAGGAGTTCAAGAAGGTGGAAATTGAGCGGGATATGGTGTGTGTGGAGAGAGATAGGTTCCGTAGGGACAACGAGAGAATGAGAGAGGAATTTGATATCGAGCGTCTTGAGTTCATTGAGAAGGAAACTAGGATCACGAATGAGGTTCGCAAGTGGAGGGAGTCATTCGAATGTTGTGAAGAGGAACGCAAGATCGTTATCATCTCACTGGAGGAGGTGCGCGAGGAGAAGGAGAAAATATTGATCGAATTTGAGGCTGAGAGGATTGAATTCCGGGAGAGAGAGTCCAGGAACTGTGAGGAGATTCGCATTTGGAAGGAGAAGTTCGAATGCTGCGAGAAAGAGCGCGACACTATTCGGATCGACCTTACGGAGACTTGCACCATCCTCGAAAAGGAACGCGAGAAATCCTGTTCATCTGAGAAAATCATCCGCGAACTGAAAGAGCAATATGAGATTGTCAAGCGTAGCCTAAGGACTGCCAATGAGTCTGAGGAGAAAGCCCACGAGGAAGCTGAGCTTGCCCGCAAGGAATTCCGCAAAGCAGACCACGAACGAGACGAGTTTCAAGCCAAGTTCTTCGAGGCTCAAGAAACCATTATCAAGATTCGAGAGGAAGAGAAGTCCGAGCGCGAGGAAGAGGTGACCAAAGAGTTGATCAAGTGCAAAGCGGACCTCGCAAGATGCACTGAGCACCTCGAAACATTTTTACCTCCCGTTCATCTACGCGGTCAGAAGTTCTGCATCGACAAGGTCATGTATTGCGGTAAACTCGTGGAGAATCCTAAGGTACTGAAGGAGATTCACGAGGCAGCCAATGGTGGAAAGCCATTCAAACCCACGGATAAATCTTGTGGTGGAGAGTCATGGCCGAAGAACTCGAAGACTTTCACGGTCGCATATATGGTTGACGGGAAAGGTCCTCTGAAGCACATCTCCGTGCCCGAGGGGAACAACGTTCGATTTCATTGATTGAATAAGATTGCAAGTTAAAACCGCAAGGCGATTGTCGATGATGATCGAGGGCCAATACGAACGCTGGACTGGGACTTGCATGGATGATAATGTCTGAGTGAGAGTGGAAGATTGCTAATTTAATTTTTGTCGAAAATTTGATTGCGAAAGTTTGTTTTAAATGTTAGTGTGGGATGCCGCCAAACGAGCATGCACTAGCTCTTAATATCTTGGATTTTGATAGTAATATCATTTCTTGAAAATATCTTTTGTAGAGAAGATTGCCGCTGGAGAGGTTGTAGTGTACACTCGGCAAGTGAATACTCCAACCCCTCACTTCCCAAGTCCCAGGCTTCGCGCCAATTCAAATTGCCTTTGCATTAT
Source organism: Phialocephala subalpina (assembly GCA_900073065.1). NCBI lineage: Eukaryota > Fungi > Ascomycota > Leotiomycetes > Helotiales > Mollisiaceae > Phialocephala > Phialocephala subalpina. The sequence goes on along the minus strand of FJOG01000004.1, from coordinate 1,869,842 downwards.
CAGAATTTCGGGACTCCACTTTTGACCTCGAAAAGCAAATCTCCTGACGCTATGCTGTGAAGTTCTTTACGTTGAAGATAGGGACAAATGCATGTTTTGGTGAAGCTCGCTTCGGCCTGTAGAGGAGGGGAGCTCGCTTGAGGCGGGTGCGGGGTACGATTTCAGGGGGAAAGTGGGGCAAACGACTGCAGTGCAGCCTAAACCAAGACGTACCATCCTCATTCAACTTCACCTCAATCCCTCAATTCCGACAACATCTCTTTCATCTGCTCCTTCAATGGCATATTGTCTTCCACCAGACCCACGTATCGGAGTAACTGCTAAATACAATCGCAATGCCATCGTTGCGACTATGACAGAATTCTACGAATTCATGATCAAGCTACCCCACATCGAGCCCCTCAGATCTCCTCTATCCACCCCCTGGAGGCTGGCCTTCTATAACGCAGTCAAAGTTCGAGCCGCTACAGAAATCTCCCGAGTTGATTAAGCTTTTGAAGCATTTACCATATCTCAAAACATCGCACAATCGGGGATCCAAGTCAATAATTGGACGGGATACGAAACCGATAGATTATCGGGAGGAGCGCTTCCAGTCTCAGAGAATCGAGGCGGATGTTAAATATGTTGTCCCATTTGGGGAGGGAGTTCCTGAATGGGTTGTGCCACTAACGAGAGGCGTCGACAACTATGGGAGTTGGTTGATGTTGGATACTACTGACGGTAAGCTTCACTGTTCAGTAACTGAGAACAGACCTCACGAGAATCTAGGGACTGTCACAGATTACAGAGAGATCGCCTGTACAGATGAGCCTGATTACGAAGCTGATGATCCCCGCCACTGGAGAGACAAATGCGAGGGCAGGACTTTGAGACTCAAGGATTTTCTTGAAATTTGGATTTGCGTACCGACCAGTCGATTTCAGCTCTGGCCATCTGGATACGACAATGGAGAACACCTTCGGGAGCTCAACGTAAGATTGTAATCTTCTGTGCATGCGTACCAAACGTTCATTGTGTTTAGGAGCTGCAGGATATCTTTCGAACGCATGGGTGGCCTGATACTTTCAATCGGGTGGCATGCAAGTTGGCTCTCAAACGGTGGGATGAGCAGCGATGCGGCTGCTCGTTGGATTCTTAGGGGCTCCAATTACTAGGACTTCGAAGGGTGGAGGAAATGACCATTGGGAGATCGCCATCCGTTTGTTGCAATGGTTGGCATATTGAAGACAACGCGCGGGGTACTGTTGTGAAAGGAAGGCGACTCGCTTTAAGTTACCAGAACCCGAAAGTTGAGAACCGGACTGCTTAGGATCCATAACTTGAATACTATCGCCGCTTGAGTCATTCAGCTGTGGGTATCAATAGTAAAAGGTCAGCTTTTCTCAGATTTCAGCTACAAATTTTACTTCCAAGACTTTACTTTCATTTTCCACGCATGATTGAACCCAATATCAGACGCAAAAAGGGCAGCTCCACGACGAACACAGCAACAAACATCCTCCTTCAGTTTCTCCTCAGGTGAGGCGATCAATGACTTCCTGAAACCGGATGATAGTATTTCGACTTATGCTATGGGAAGGAAAGTTCGAGGGAGAACAAGATGGAAGCGTCATCTGAGATGCCAATTGAGTTCTTTGCTGCATTTGAGGGACTACTCCAAGAAATTGATATACAGTCGTATGACAGAGTGCGCAAAGGGCTTCGAAGTCCCTCACTGGAAAAGGAATTGGAAAACTCAGAGAAAGATTCAAAGGAGAACGAGATAGAGGAGGAAGAAACCGAAGAGGACTCGGACTCGATGAATTCTGAGCCTTACGCCCTCGTCCGCCATTTTTACGACTACTGGAATCCGGATTCGATCACAATTCAAACACTCTCATACAACCTAATAAAGAGTATATCCTATCGCGCCTTCCCTGCGAGATCCGTCAGCAGATCTACAGATGTATTTTGACATCTCAAGGTCCCGTTCTCGTCGCTCACCTTCGTTTCGTGAAGTGGGGATTCAAAGAAGCCTTCCCTCTTGCGCCACTACAGTACACTTCCTCATTCCGTTTCAGCGAGATCACAGCACTTATCAAGGACACCCCGAATATACATGATTGTCCCGAATTCGGCGTGTTCAATTCAAAAACGGCAGTCTTTCGAGTGGAACACCGAAACGGAATGTGTAGACCCAGTATATTTCGAAATGGAACCGGGGAAAGAGGGGTTCATAGAGTGGGAGGTATTGAGATTCAGATGCTGGCAAAGGGCTATTGAGTTGGCGGACTGCGATCATTGTTGGGAAATTAGTGACAATGTGGACCGGGCCTATTTTCAAATAACTGGATCAGATGATGAGGACGAGAGCGACAAGATGTATTGGCAGACGGTGGAGGAGTTCAAATGAGAACAGACTTCCTCGTTATGCTCATGGGGAAGCTTGTAAGCATGGATTTTTGAAGTTTTAGATTTTGAATGTCCCAGGAATCGTGGGACATTTTCGTAACGCAATCCTGTCCACGATGGGAGATGTTGGGAAGGAGGGGAAATGGGCCTTGGAGACATAGTTGGATCCATACAGATACTCAAGGAGTTATCGGACGGCGACAGATACATGTAGCTAGGGGGTGAAAGCAACCAATTTCGTATAAAGTACTGCCACTGCAGGACTTTGGTGCCAGAATACCCTTGGAGGTAGAGGCTCCATATACTGTGCAGATGGTAGACTTCTTGTGTCAGTTGCTATCTCTGCTATCTTTAATATTTGTGGATATGCATAGAAATGTTGGCATAATCAGGCCATGTTGGCATGAAGCTGCATGCTTAATTATGCACGATCGGGTAAGGACATTCCGCTGCGGCTCGGCCCGACGAAGAAGGTTCATCATGGCGAGGAGCATTCCCTTGAGCTAGGAGGGCAGATCAGACATTGAATACAATCATTCCTTTTGACACTACTTGATTCTATTAATACCTCACCAGACTTGTTGGTGAAGCTTGGAAGCGACCGGTGCCTGTAACTGCAGGGATAGAGCGCCAAATATCAGGCCCACTACCCCGCACTGACAGGCCGTCACTTGGTAAACAGCGCTGTAATCCCACCTCACCTGCTAGATAGTTTGTACAAAGAATTGGAAATGCATTCTCACAAGCTTGGGAACTCGCACCAATTTTCAAGAGCATTCATAGATTGGTCCACTTTCCTAAAATCTCTCAATATCTGTGGTAAATTCCTTCTCGTTCCTCTGATCTTGAATCTTTCCTCCTGAAGGTGTCTCCGTCAAGTCCACTTTCGCTCTCCATCCCATCCACCAACGTCCCGCAAACAGCTCTTCCATCCTCTCCATTGGAATGCCTTTCGTCTCCGGAGCCCAAACCCCCAGAATGACGAACCCAATAAAGCATATCAATGCCCAAAATACATACGCACCCCAAACATCGAAGCTGACAAACATATTTGGCGTTACTCTCACCACCGCGAACTGGAAGAACCAATGGACCGCCATGTTGGCAGCGTAACAGACACTGCGGATTCGAGTTGGGAAGATCTCAGTGCCGTAGAGGTATTGGACTGTGCAGAGTCCGATGGACCAGCCTACGGCGTAGATGAAGACGGAAGCGATAGCTGCGTCCGAGGCGGACTTGTTCTCAGTGGAAACGAAGATAGACATGTAAATAGCCATGTAGACGTGGGTGATGCATTGGAGGCCAATGCCGGTGAGCATGCAGCGTCGTCGTCCAAAGATGTCGATCAGACCCCATGTGAAGATCATGGTGAAGACGAGCTTCACGATGCCGTAGGCTCCGGATGTGATCAAGGAGGTGTTTCCGCCTGTCACGCCTGCGTACTCGAATATCTTTCCAACATCAGCAAATGCACCTAATTCAGAAACTAAGTTGGTTCATACCTGAGGGATGTAATAAGTGATACCATTTCCGCCACTCCACTGAGCAACGGTTTGCATGAAGATGGCAAGCAAGAATCGCTCTCGGTAGGTCGAGATCGTAGCAATCTCCTTTATGATTGTCCATATAGGAACATTGGCAAGACTTTGTTGCTTCGCTATAATCTGCTCTTGAATCTCTTGGTACTCGCTTGACAGCTGGTGATCTTGCTTCTCTCGAGCTCCTCGGAGCCGTGCAAGGACAATCAAAGCCTCGTCGCTGCGGTCTTTGGAGGCAAGCCAACGAGGCGTATCATTTAAAAATAAAGATCCTATGAATGCAATGCCGACTGGGATGAGGGGAATTGCTTGCACGAGGCGGTATTGTGTCGCAGTGACGGACATGGTAACACTTGCAGCGTAATTTATGAAGAAACCTAGTTTATGTCAGCAACGAGTGTTGCGAAACGCAGAGAACTTCACCTACCTAGTGATAGAAATGTAAGTAACAGCACCATATACATACTAACGATCATTCCTCTCGATTTGGCAGGCGCCACCTCAGAGAGGTAAAGAGGAGCGACAACAGTAAGACCGCCAGCTCCAAGACCTCCCCAAATTCTAGCAAAGAGCATAAATCCAAGAATTCCGGAGGAAAAGAGTTGCATCAGAATGCCGCTAGCCCATAATGCAACAAAAAATTGCCAGCATCGCAAGCGACCGAGTCGATCAGCGAGGGCCAGTGCAAGAATTGACCCGAATGCAGCACCGAGGACACCGAATGAGGTGATGTTTGCTTTGCGATTTGCGAGTCCTGATGCGTTGTTCTTCCAGTGTGAAGCGTTCAGGTCGAAGTCATTCTGGAATGATTTCAGGCCAATGGATGCGCTGAATCCCCCTTCATCGTAGCCTGTGAAAATCAGCATCCCCAAGTGAGGGGCGGTGGAGGAAGTACGAAGGTACCTTTTGGGATACCACCACATGCAACGACAAGGACAGTGAACACATAGTAGGGATTGATATCGAACATTCTGGTCACGGTGGATTGATCGTGAGTGTTGAACCGGTGTCGTCTCAAAGGTTTCGAGAGTCAAGTCGAGGATGAAAACCTTTCTTTATGCCCCTCGGGAAGTGTTCCCCGCGATAACACAGCCTGCGGAGATTGTGGAGGGAGCGACGAGCCGAGCCAGAAATCAATATCCCAGTGTCTTCTCCACTCTGTGTAGGGTCTGCGGGCTGTTCAATGCGGATGCAGCAATGGTGGTAATGGTGGTGATGGTGGTATTGAGAGTGGAGTGAGAGGCAAAGTCCCACATATTTGGTGAGAGATGTAGCCCCTGAGAGCTCGGAAGTTGTCCGAGGGTGTTTACGGAGGTACGAAGGGCCGGTTAAAAAGTATTGAGCCATAGTCCGAGCTTTCCTCTCCCAAATACTTGAATTTTGGCAGGGAAAATCACGTGCATGGCTCAATACTTTTTAACCGGCCCTTCGTAGTGGCCTGGATATAGGGCGTTCAGGCCATATTGGGCAGTGATTGGCGACAAGGTCACTGGAACATCAGCGCTAAAGGAACTGGTTAAGCTCGGTCAACGTCCGAAGAGGAGTGGACATTATCAAATTCCCCACCCACTCCTCTTAATTGATATCACAGTATCAACAAAACGATTCAGCATGTTCTCGGAGATGGTCCGAAGAATGGGGTACTGGCTTCAGTTCGAACTTCCTTCGTGAGACTCGTGAAGTGGAGGCTTTCATCAAGTGGTCTTGTTCGAAAATGGTTTCCCATCTCAATTCTCCTCTTCCTCTTCCTCTCCAACATTCTCTTTGTCTCATGGATCGCTGAGTTAGGAAGCTTCAAACATGCTTGGGTTCATGTTCAACATGATTTCTACGTTCTTTGCGAGTTTCCTTCGCCGGTACTTCGATCGGGTCCCCAAGGTTTCTTGGAGTCAACGCTCGAAGCAACCCTCACTCGAATTCGAACCACCAAAAACAATACCATCACGATCTTTCCTCTCAAAGATCCCATCAAACTCATGGGACAGCCACATGCATGTCATCGATCCTCAAGGCTTCCCCCTTTCACAAGATGCCCAGTACGTTCCCAAAACACATCTCCTTAGCTCCGCGTTGGCTTTCGAAAAGACGGTCTCCGTTCGCAACATCGTCCTCGTCCAGCCCTCAATCTACGGCTACGACAATTCGTGCCTCCTCTCCGCTCTCTGCCGACTCGGTCCAAGCCGTGCTCGAGGCATTGTGACGCTCGACCCGAAAAAGATGTGCGTTAAAACTCTGGAAGAATGGCATGAAATGGGAGTAAGAGGCGTGAGGGTAAATTTGCAGTCTGTTGGGAGGACGATGGAGAAGGGAGAATTAGAGGAAGCGTTGAGGAAGTATGCGGATGTGATAAGGCCGTTTGGCTGGGTGCTGCAACTTTACGTGCCCCTTGGTACGGTGACGGAACTTGAGAGGATCATTCCAACTTTGGGAATCAGGGTCGTTTTTGATCATTTTGGACATCCGGCTTTACCTCCGGTATCCGAGGAAGAGAAGGGGCGTGGATTTGATCCGTATTTACTCCCTGGTTTTGCTTCTCTGGTCAAGTTGTTGGAAGAGGGGAGCACGTATGTTAAGATGTCTGCTCCATACAGAATCAGTAAGAGTGCGGGATATCAGGATCTGGAACCATTTGCGAAGGAGCTCTTGAGAGTAGCCGGGAAGAAGAGAGTTGTGTTTGCGACGGATTGGCCTCATACGAGGTTCGAAGGGCTTGATATCAAGCCCTTCGTGAAGCAGGTGACAGGATGGTGTGAAGGTGATGAGGTGCTTATTGAGAGAGTGTTTAAAGGTAATGCTGAGGATTTGTGGGGGGTTGTTCGGTGAGGAGGTGTAATTCGGTGAGGAGGTGTAATTCGGTGAGGAGGTGTAATCTTACTGCAGCAAAATAGACATCATAGAAACCAAGAAACCTGCTCCCTTCTCATGGACGGTTCCCGTGACTTGATGTAACTTTTCTCGTGGCTGAAAAATTCCTTGAATCTATGCCAGCCCGTACTTCGCGAGCCCTTAGGGCAGACGACCTGATCATTCGTGAGAGCCCGTGATCCAAAGATGGGGGCTTCGGACAAGTTCCGAGAGTCGATATTGCATGCTGAGACCCATTTATCAATCTAGAGAGATTCCTGAGAGGCATCTCTGTACGTAGAGACCACGGGTGAATAATGTGGGCAGCCCCGTTCATTTCCGAGAGCACTACCGTAAACCACCGCGAAACCCAAAATGTAGCGCCGTGATATAAGGGACAGCTTAACATCAAAATGTCGAACAAAGTCTACAGACATTCCTGTTGACGAACTCAGGACAAAAATGGCACCAAACGAGAAGACAAATGCAACAACTAAGATCATCGCAGGAGGTATGGCAGGAGCATCTGAGACAATCATCACAGTAAGTACTTCAACCAGGGTTCCCAAAAGCTTTCCCATTTGTCGTCTCAGCATTCTAACCGGGAACAGTATCCTGCAGAATTCGTTAAGACTCGCCGCCAACTCCCACAGCATGCTCACAGCACAATATCCTCCCACTCAATTCTCAAATCAACATACCGCAGCTCCGGGTTTTCAGGATTCTACTCCGGGTGTGGTGCTTTGGCCACGAGCAACGCGCTGAAAAGTGGGATCCGCTTCTTCTCGTTCGAGACATCAAAGGACTTCCTCGACAAGCTCTTTCACACCCAGAAAGGACAGCGAAGTCCATGGGTCAATGTGCTGTCAGGACTCAGTGCCGGGGTAACCGAGTCTTTATTGGTCGTGACGCCTGGAGAAGCATTGAAGACGAGAATGATTGAGGATGCTGGACCAAAAGGACAGAGAGTTCTCGTCGGGAAAGGAGTCTTGGGGGCAGCGAGGTTGGTAGTGCGGGAGAATGGGGTTTCGGGGCTATGGAGAGGTGCGATGCCGGTGATGAGCAAACAAGCTACCAATTCTGCTGTGAGGTTTACGGCTTTTGGTGCGATGCAGGAGCAGGTTGCGAAGAGGTGGCCAGCTTGGGACGGCCAAGTCATAACAACGCTGGTGATGGGTGCCATCAGTGGAGTGGTGACAGTGTGCGTTGCCCTGCTGGTCAAGAGACCTTTTGCTGATTTTGATGCTAGGTATGCTTCGATGCCTTTCGATAACATCAAAACACGAATACAAGGATCGACGAACCAGTATAGTGGCATGCTGGACTGTACGAAGAAGTCCTTGGCGAGTGAAGGTGTCGGTGTCTTCTGGAGAGGGACGACGCCGAGGTTGGTGAGATTGACGGTACGGCCACATCGAGACCAAACTGACACCAAACTGATGAGACTTATAGTTGTCAAGCGGTATAACATTCACTGTCTACGATCAAGTTGTCAGACTCGTGAAAGGATTTCAGCGACCCCTTACTGAAATACACTTCGCGTAAGCACAGCAATTGAGGAAGTAAGACCGGTTCCGTATAGCGGGGTAATGGTGGGGTAATCACGAATTGCGAACTACAAATCTGGGCCAGGAAAATACTGCAATTTTGAGCTAGCTCCATTCTTGGAAAGAACTAAAAGTAGGATCCATTGGTTCCAGATTCGAAAAAGCTTCGAGCATTTCGGATGATACTTCGAATCCATCCAAGCTACAACCTTGGAGAAGCTGAGGATCAATATGATCTTTCAAGGTCGATGGCGGATGTGATGATTGGGCGTAATCACTTATCTGAGTGACAGACCTTGTATCGTCTTGGTAGTTTGGTGACATAGAAACTTGACTTGAAGCCTGTTTCGACAAGTTTATACCAAGCTTTGAGAGAGCCTCCGTGATCAAACCTAAGGAGCTGCCAATGACTACCGTGAACCAGTCAGCTTGTCTGCTAGCACTAAGAGCGGATTACGTACCAAGATTAGATGATTTGACTCTTTCAAGAGAGTTGAGACAAAAGGCAAGGCGATTCAGTGTTTGATCGTCATGGGAAACAGCTGCTTGGATCTGTAAGAGGAATATGGATGCAGCGGTATAGACGCTGTACGACAGTGATAGGATACAATAACGATGCCCAAAAGTTCTGCAAAACAGATCGAAGATTGCGATGATAGATGTGGCTGATGAGATGCACTCTACGAGGTGATTTGGATCTAGCCCATGCTGCTTTCTGCTGCCAGGTGATCTCTGGAAGAGCATGGGACGGTACAGCAAGATCTTGAAAGTATGGTATAAACAGCTAAAAGCGATCAGTTAATGAATTTTGCTCAATTTTTGGGACTGAACGAACTTGAGGGTGACGATATGACTCGGTGGACAGTGAGGTGGGAGAGATTTGGCCTCGATTCTGAGAAAGTCTGGCAGCTCGCTCCACCAGGCGTTTAGAGCAGGACCTTCAATGGAAACACAATTCTGGATGTCGGTCTCGGTATTTCTGCCTAGTGGGTCGTACATGGCGACCAGAATGCGATTGAAGATCTCAGAAAGGCGGCACATTCTCGTGAAGCATGATATTGAATGTGCCTGAGTGGGTGGATACTCCACATCGTTGGGATAGACAACCCCATGTGGCGTCCAAAGCTCTGTCTCCGCCGAATCATCGACTGTAAAGTAGTAGTTAGCCTTTGAGGGATGAGGATATTGTGAGAAGACACTGACGCATCACTTGTGGAGGGCTGACGCTCGAGTGTTGCAGTGTTGGTGACCGTCCAAGGTAAAGACTGATCATTTTGTCCCAAAAGTAACAGCTCCAAAAGAGTCGATGTCGAATTTCAATATCTTCGTCAGAAAGTCTAACGTTACCAGCATACCGCTGTCCATCAATGCAGATTCCCATGTCCTCGATTAGTCTGAACGCCATGCCGCTGTACAGCCATGCTTGAGTCCGATTTCCGGCACCGCATTCCTGTGCGCTGAGCAAGAGAAGCGTTTGGACTGTGGGAACACTGCTGTGTCCTTGTCGAATCTCGTTGAAAAGTAAGGTGCGAGCCTGACGATAGAATAGCTGACCACTTTCATACTGTACGAGGAGGTGGGAGATTTTGGCATCGTTCTTGCACCAACGAACGGAATGGGAGAGCATAGCGTTGAGAAGAGTGTGGGAATAGTATGGCCCGAGGACCTCCATATCTCCTGAACAATATAGGTCAATGAATATCTCTCAGAAGTGGGTCATGACTTACGTGTGAATGCTGGCCGATATACGAAGTTGAAAAGTGGCTGGATCCAGCACCAGTGGGCTCTCAATAGGTACTGGAAAGGTTCCTATTCAAGACGTCAGCTGGACACTGTTTAAATCTCAGCATGGCTCGTACCGGAGTCTCAGCCGAGGTCTCCAGGACACGCTGTTCCCATGCATTCTTGACGAGTCTCTCTCTTCTTCCCATGCTCTCGGACGAAGGGTCTGATGTCTCCGAGACTGCTACTTCGGCCGAGCTATCTTGAGATGGTGTTGGAAGTTGGAAGAAGCTAGTCGTCCCATGATATGTTATAGCTCCTCTGTCATCGATTCTTAGTCCCTTGAACGCTCTTGTTCGATCAGACGAGGTGCTCTCGTCAGGTGATGCGACTGGTGCAGGTGATGCCTCATCTTTGGTGCCGTTAGATGCATTCTCGGAGCTTTGGCGCGATTCCTGGAATTGCGATAATTGATGCTCGAGCTCTTTCACTCTACTCTCAAGCCTTTCCGTGTACGATAGAGTCGGTGATAACTTGTATAGGCACGTGTCGTTGCGTATCGCACACCTTCTGCAAACTGGTTGTTGTCCGTCACATCTCACCTTCCTCTTTCTGCACGTATCACACGAGAAAGCACTCTTCTTCGTGGCTTTGACGGAACTGGTTGGAGCAGATGACATGAGTGTTGATATGGTGACGGTTCGAGGTGTCGTTGCATCTGAAGACAGGGTTTCATTTCCGCCAAGAAGCCCCACTTTCCACCCCGCTACCCCGCCTCCGCTCCCTCCTCGGATCCGCTTCTTCTCCCGCTCTTTCGCTACAACCAGCAGAAGAGAGGTCACGTTATGGAATTGGATTGACCGAGGGTCTCTCACCAGTTTCATAAGAAAATACATCGAGACTTAAACGGTGTTTTGAATGCCATTTAATTATATTTTTATTTATTTTGCTGAGGTACTGTAATGAACGGCTTCAGGGCTCTTTCTCGGATTGATGTCATTGAAACTCTCGTCCGTCGGTAAATAGACAGGGCTTTCCTCACACAAATGCCGATCGCATTTCTCAATAATGTCCGGATACAAATTAATTTTGAAATTTCTCTACGTAGCTAAGCAGATCTACAATGTATGCCTATATGTTGACGCCCTACTGGAGGAAAGGACTAACAGCCTTCGACACAGCACTTAAATCCTCCAGCACATGCCAATGCCCAACCTGCGGCAACACAACTACCTTCGCACCCTTAATCTCCCCAGCATACTTCTCACAAACACCAGGCGGAGACACCTTATCCTCGTCTCCGGTGACAATCAGCGTACTCGCCTCAATCTTGCCCACATCCAACGCCTCGCTAGCACCAGCAAGCGCTGTACATCCCTTCGCATACCCCTCCGGATCCTGACCTAGGAGACTCATCCTCGCAGCAGCAATCCCGATAAGGTTGTCTGTCTTTGATCTGGCAGAGGTGCCGGCTGTGATAACAGCATCGACAACAGCAGCCATACCTTCAGATCTGACTGTAGCTGCTCGAGCGATGGAGCCGTTGCGACCAGCTTCTGGGACCGGGGAAGGAGGTGGTCCCAACAGGATGAGTTTTTTGGCGAGTTCAGGGTGTTGGATTGCGAGATTTAAGGCGACTAGACAGCCCATGCTGTGAGCTATTATCGTTGCTCCGGAAGTGATTTTGGCGTGGAGAGCGAGGGCGGCGAGGTCGGATGCGTAGCTGTAGATTGAGATTGTGGATGCTGCGGATGTGGGTGAGAGGCCGTGGCCCTCTAGGTCAAGGAGGTGGAGAGAATGCGACTTTTCGAGACCAAGAGAAGTGATGAGGGGGCTGTAGAACTCTGATGATCCGCCGAGGCCGTGGATGAATATTATTGGTGACCCAGAAGCATTGCCAGCTCGACGGTAGTAGAGCTGTTTTGAATTCAAAGATGTAAGACCGTATCCGCCGCAGGTTTTGGAGAAGTTGCTGATGGGAATGTGAGAGTCTTTTGCGAGGCGGGAGATGGTGGCGTTCTTGGAGGTTGGTTCGGCGATCTTGTTTCTGAGGACTCCGAGGCCGGTAATGGAGACTTCGACGACGTCGCCTGGCTTGAGGAAGACGGGAGGCTTTTGGCCGAATCCTACTCCTGCGGGCGTGCCGGTCGCAATTACATCCCCTGGCTGGAGTGTTTGGCCTTCTGAGAGCGTTTTGACGAGGAAGGGTATTGAGAAGATGAGTTTGTCGCTAGTAGAATCTTGGCGTGGCTGTCCGTTGACGTGTGTCTGAACTCGCAAGACTTCTGGGAGCTTAGATGCTGGCACTGCGATTGGTCCCTGATTTATCTGTCAGATAATTTTCTTCAAAAATTGTTGGGCTTGGTTACCATTGGGCAGAAAGTATCAGGCGACTTTCCGATGTAGAATTGCTTGTGATCTCTTTGGCGTTCTCTCGCAGTCACATCGTTGATGATTGTATAACCCCAGACGTGGCTCATAGCATCAGCCTCCGAGATCTTCGAACCGCCGTTTCCAATGATGACGCCGATTTCTCCTTCATAGTCAACAGTGTCCGTGAAACCTGGATGTGGAAAAATTGGCTCTCCGTGAGGAATGATACTGGTAGCACGCTTGGTGAAGATCACAGGGTGTGTTGGTTGGTCAACTTTCTGTTCTGTGAGTCAGTATCTGGCGAAAGATAGACGGGACGAAAGTTTTTGAAATCTTTCAGACTAGAGTGGGGTGAAATCAAGAGTCTTAGATTTCGCAGGCCAATTCTGGGAGGATAATGTACATACATCGCTGGAATCGTATCCCGAAGTATTGAACTCAATGGCATGCTCAAAGTAGTTTTTTCCCACTGCGAGGATGTCTCTACCACCAATTGGTGCGAGAACCTCGACAGAGGAAAGAGCGAAGGGCTCGCCCGTCGGTTTGATGTTTGCCTCTCCGATTTCGATGACCTGGTACAGATCTGAAAGAGGAGCTCCAGATGCGAAGCTTAGAGGTGTAATTGAAGATTTCTCGAGGTCAAGGTGCCCGATTCGCGATTGTCCCAGAGCTTTGGAGTCACGATATGCGACGTAATTCGTGTACCCAGCTTGGGTACTGTTTACATGACCGTTTGGTGCCATGTTGAAGCTTGAAATGCGGATTGTTGATTTGAAACGATGTGAAAATTGTTCTCTCGAGGAGGAATTGTAGCTTTTGATGGCGGAGCAAGAATATTTGTAGAATGCAGAGTTAGAAGGACCTAGGAAAAAGCTCTGCCGCGACTAGAAATTGGATGGGAAGGTACGATTGAAGACACGAAAATAATTGCCTGGAAACATCCTGAGCTTCACTTCACCCCACCATAGCTCTTCGCCGTCAGCCCCGCACTACGGAGTCATGCATTCTGTTATGTCACCAGAAGGTTGACGTTCGATTCGTTGGTTCAGTGGAAATATTCCGGGTGTCGTTGATTCGGCATTCGGCAATCATGCACAGCTCCACATCAAGAAGCCATCACCGCCTTCTCCGCCCCTACCGTTCTTTCCCCTCCGCCATCTCCGTCGAATCCTCTTGTCCTCGCTGCCGCCCCGTGCGTCTCCGCATCACCACTCCATGTGATAGCAATCAAGTGGTTGAGGCGTAATGCCTAGCAAATCCGGGGATGGGATTGTTTGGTTCTGGACTTCCCCGCAAATGAGACACTCGGATGTTGAGCATTCAGGGTGATCGGATGGCTTGAATCTGTTCACAGCTCGATCGGTCCTCTTCAGGTAGAGCTGATTAGCCTTTGCTGACTCTTAGAGAGCCAACCTTGCTCGGATGTGGTCGATCTGGGGATATTGAGAGCCCAAAGGGGTGAGGCTTCCAGCGTGACTAGTCGACGAGCTCGAGCTCATTCAAAAGCAGGAGAGCTCCTCCAATTGCAACACTTTTTGTTGATTAGTTTCATCCTACGTCCCTCAACCGTATTTCTCAGATATTTGTTTACTTTAAAGTCGAAATTTGGATTTTTAAGATGTCTCCATCCAATTCAGAGACCTTCGACCATGCCGTCAAAACAGAAGAAGCAAATGGCGGAAACGCGGCTCAACTCGAGAGATTGAGAACTGCAGGAGGTCACGTAGATGACCGAACCCAACCCTCTCTTCCTGTCGTGCATCGTCGTTTCGCAAATCCAGCACCTTTGGGATTGCTTTCATTCGCAACTGGTACGACACCTTCAAAGCCCTCTCATCGTGCACGCGTTTCTCACAAAGTTGAACAGGAATCTTCTTGATCTCAATCTACGGTGTCAAAGTCAGAGGAGTTGCTACCCCAAATATCCTCATTGGAGTCCTCATGTTCTTTGGCGGCGTCTGTCAATTCATCTCCGGCATCATGGAATTCGTCAGCGGCAATACGTTCGGAGCAACAGTCTTCCCCTCATACGGCGCGTTCAACCTCTCATATTCCATGATCTACCTCCCCGGTACAGGCATCCTAGCCGCCTACACCGACCCCACAACCGGCGAACTCAACTCCCAATTCCCTAACGCCCTCGCCATGTACCTCTGGGCCTGGTTCATTCTCACCATGATCTTCACCGTTGCCGCCATGCGATCCTCCTGGGTGTTATTCCTAGATTTGGTCTTCTTGGATCTAGTACTGATGCTTTTGGCTTGTGGGTACATGCTTAATATGCAGAGTTTGGAGACGGCGGGGAGCGCGCTGGGTTTCGTGGTTGCGTTTTTAAGTTATTGGGCTGGAACAGCGGGGCTTTGGGCGAATGGAATTACGCCGATCAATTTGCCGGTTTTTGCGATGTATACGGAGGCGGATTCTTGAAGTGTGATTGTGTGAGGGTGAGCTTTGGTAGGCTTTCAGGCGGGAAGGGGGTAGGTGCCTAGATGAGGCTTTCGAAATGATGGCAGACCATCAAACATTCAGCGTAGTTTAATTTGGAGAGATTTCCAGTGCATCAAATTAGAATGTCCATGTGTACACACTCGACGTTTTTCATTTAAGAACGTGTTGATTCAGTAGGTGGTTGATCGCATCTGAATGTGAAAGTTGGCATGGAGTTGATCCCTCTACACGTACAGCTTTTGAATCTTGCTAAGATCTCGTCTTGCAAGCAGAATCACGAACCGCTTAAACCGCTTTCGAATTTAAATGTTATGGTCAAGCCGCAAGTATAAAAGACAAGTTATGGAGCCTCTGTCCTTGTTCTCAATGTCAAAGTTAGACAAGTCAACAAGAACAGAACACCAAAACAGAACTCAAGCGACTTACTAAGAATTCCAAAAACCTTCACCTACATCTGAAATATCATGAAGTCTATCTCCACATTCATCAGCACGGCAATCATGCTTAATGTCTCCACCCACGCCAATCCCATCTGCCTCGTGACTACACCTCAGTAGGTCAACACTGCAAACTCAACGTCTGTGCATGAACGAGACGATGTAAGCTATCCCTCCACAGCTATCGAAGCTTCCATTCTAATGAATACCAATCAGACAAACCTCGTCTGTCGGTCACAGGGTTTCATGTAGGTGGACCCTGACCAGCTCATTCAACCAATACAAGTACTATCAACAGAAAAGGACGCAGCTTGTAGCGTGGGACCAGGCGCTCATAACTGCATGACAATCGCGTCACCAGTATAAAAGTAGAAATTTACAACGATGTTCATACCCATATTTTATCCTCCGCTTCCTTACTTTATGAAAAGCTAATACAACATGTTTCTAATGTAGGACACGAAACTCATTCCTCCCTATATGCACAGATATTGCAGGATTCGTGAATGAGATTATACAGAACTGTTCAAAAGAGAAACATGGAATTCACAAAGGAGAGTGGTGGGTGGCTGGTGCGGTCCAAGGTCCAACTTGGCAGGTGAATGTTCATGGAGATAATTGTGGAAGTAGTTACTCCTCATCTTGGTAGGTGCTACAAGGTAGGCTGTGGAAATGTGGGGAAGGTCCTCAAATGAACACTTTTGTATCGTTTGCGTAGTTCTGAAGGGCTTTTTATGAGCTCCTGCTCTTCTACAGTAATTCAAGAAATCTTTGAGCCCCAAAAACTGATCATATGATTCAAAATTCCAAACGCTCGAGGTCATTCAATCCCAGTCATCGCCCAACCTCCTCAACCCAACATACTTCTTCGGCTCCTCAAACTTATTCCTCAACCCGTTCGTCCTACCGACTCTCAACGGACGTCCAAACTCTTCCATCTCTACCTTCCCGTGAAAGCGCCAGAATTGCCAACTGCATTCTGCCCCTGCGAAGGATTCTATGATTTGGGTTCCGCCTGGGTGTTCGCGGATGAAGTCGGTACAATCATACACGATTTCGTCGACGACAATAACTGTGTGATGATCAGCGTCAATCACCTCGCAAAGATATTCTGGGATCTGGGAATGGTGGTGTGAACGGAGTGACTTACAGAGAGCTCCCGTCTCTGCGGATTTCCTTTTGATGACTTCTTCACAGAGGATGAATGGTAGCTCGGAGTCGGGTACTGAGAGTGGCACTTTAGGGTAGCTAGGCAAACGTGGCTTTTCTCGACTAGGACTGATTGAAACGGCCTCGATGTGCTGTGTTGTGTACTTCAGCTCTTCTTGGAATTGAGGTTCTGGTGTTTTGGAGGTTGTGCGAGCACCCAACTTGAGCCAACCCATCTTGTGTTCGATTTTGAGATGTAGAAAATGAGTTCTTGACTAAAATTCAGATGCTTGTAAGTCGTATGCACAAACATCTGCCCGACCTGACATCAACCTCCGTGAGCTATCACGTGGGAAAATTTGAGGTGGCAACCAGTTCTCCAAGCCCGAGTGGTCAACGGTCCTCAATCCGAGCTTACCCCCGTTCAGGTATTACTTTTGATTAAGAAAGAGGGCGCGGAGATGACGACTCGAGGACGTCCGTTTGGGGGGAGATCATTTTAGACGCGGAGAAGGCGGGCTTGATTGACGAAAAGGGGCGAGGCAAAGCGGTTGCACTAGTACCCCGCAACCCCGCATTTTGAGGTTCCGCCATCCAATTGCCGTACAGCATCCGCATGAACTCCCATTTGGGAGTGCTTCTGATGTTAGAAGATGGTCTTGTCGATATCAAATTCTTACAACCACGAGCACCGGATAACTGTCTCGGATCAGTAAGTTGTTTGCACCAGCTTGCTCTTCCGGATTCCCGAGGCGGGGTCCGCTCCTAAGTCAGCTCGCTCTTAGTCCTCTTGTTCCAGAATTAACTCATATTTAATTAATTGATCGAACGAGCAAAGCAACGCCACTCACATCTCCATATCTATTCCAAGACTTAAAAGAAGGCACTTGTCACTACACCGAACTCGTCAGCTGTGTTTCTCATCCTGTACTTTTCCAACCAACACTTCACTGTCTTGAGCTTCACACACAAACACCATGGCACCATCAAGAATCAACGACCCCGTCCCCTCCTTCTCCCAATCCAGCACCTCATCAGAACCCTACCGCGGGCCCCCTCGAAACATCAAGCACATCGACTCTATCTCCTTCTCCCCCTCCCTCCAACCCAAAAACTACTCAATCCTAGGCACACACCCCGACTCCAAAATCCTCTTCCTCGACGTCAACATTCTCGATTCCACCGGCCGCGATCCCTACCGTGGCGACGTTCTCATCGAAGGGGAACGAATTTCAAAAGTCGGCGTTGTCCCAAATGTCGAGGAATTGAAAAGCAATCCAAAAGTAAGAGTTTTTAACGGGAGGGGAAGAACGCTGATGAGTGGCCTGGGGGATGCACATACGCATTTCACGTGGAATGGGGGGGATTTGAATCGGTTGGGGGATCTTGGGGTTGAGGAGCATGTGTTGTTGACGGCGAGGAGTGCGCAGTGTTATATTGATTCTGGGTATACGATGTGAGTCCCTAGCTGAGTAAGGAGAGATAGGAAGGGGGAGACTGACTGATTATCAAAAAGGTGTTTCGGCGCAGCTTCAGCTAAGGAGAGGTTGGATGTTGTGATTCGGGATGCGATTAATGCGGGCGATATCTCGGGTCCTCGCTATCTTGCTAATGGAAAGGAGATGGCGAGAAGGGATGGTGATCTTGTGGCTGGTATTACGGCTTATGCTGATGGACCTGACGAGATGAGAGAAGTTATCAGACATCATGTTGGACTTGGTGTTGATAACATCAAACTCTCCATGAGTGGAGAAGAGGTACTTACTTCCCTTTTCCCTCTTCCCTCTTCCCTTTTCTAGAACCCAAGCTGATGATGTGTGAAGATCACAGAAACCCGCTCAGCACAAGACTGCTACTTCACAGATGAAGAAACAGCCGCCTGCGTCGATGAAGGCCACAAACTAGGCAAACGCCTCTGTGCCCACGCCCGAGCCCGCGACTCAGTAAAGATGTGTGTCAGGCACGGTGTAGATGTCATCTACCATGCCTCCTACATCGACGATGAAGGCATGGATATGCTTGAGAAGAAGAAGAATCAACATATCGTTGCTCCTGGGATTAACTGGTTGATTGCTACTCGTAAGTTTCCCTTCCCAAAATCAATCTGACGTTGAAGCAGAGAGCGGAGAGGACTGGGCTGACAAGAAATAGTCCACGACGCAGCAGCATTCGGCTACCCAAACGAAAAAGCAGAACAAGTAGGCTACCAAAAAGAACTCGACGCCGCCATCCGCGGTCTCCGCGAGATGCACCGTCGCGGCATCGTCGTCCTTCCCGGCGGCGACTACGGCTTTGCCTGGACACCGCACGGCACATATGCTCGTGACCTCTCTCACTTCGTTAACCTGCTCGGATTCACGCCTATGGAAAGTATCATCGCAGCCACCGCAGGAGTAGCGAAATTGTTCATGAGGGAGAATGAGTTGGGGAAGATTCAAGAGGGGTATTTTGGGGATTGTATTCTGGTGGATGGGAATCCGTTGGAGGATATTGAGGTTTTGCAGGATCATGACAGGTTGAATGTTATTTGTATTAATGGGAGGGTACATAAGGCGGGGAGGAAGGAGTATGTGCAACCGCCTGTTGCGGGGCAGGATGCAAATGCTCATCCTGTAGTTCCCGACTTCCCCGAAGTCAAGAAGGAGATGCAGAAGAATTACTGATGGAATGGGATTGGGGAAAGGCTGTGAGAAGCTTAATATGTGATATCAGTATGGTTTTGGTACGCTCGAAATCAATGAATGCCACCCCCAACTTGAGATGGAATTCTATTTGAAGAGCAGATATTGTGTAGTGTAAAATTTTGAGGAAGTGCTCATTCAGGACAGTACCTAGACATGCTTGAAAGTGAAGACGACAAGATGTACTCGATAAATAACCGGAAAGCGAACGACGATCTAGACATCGAAGGCATGAGAGTGAAAACAAGAAAAATGGTCTGCGGCATACCACAACTAGTACACCCACGAAATCCAGTTCAGGTCGTCTTTCATATAGCCGTTACCGGGAGTCCTCGTCGATTCTACCGTATTGCAAGCAGGAGAACGCCTGCGACCTGCAGCAAAACCTTTAGTTCAGTACGGACATTGAAAAAAAACTTTTGTTGCGCGTCACAAGCCTCCTCATAGCCCTAACACGGGAGGTTGTGACGGTCGACTCGGCTGCGACCTCGAGAAGAGATCCGAGAGTCCTTCTCGACTCTGCCGTATCGTGGCAAGAGGAAGGCCTACGACGTGCAATAAAATCTTGTTTTCGTCACTTTTAGTTGATTACGGACATTCAAAAACTTTTATTGCACGTCGCAAGTCTCGTCGTGGCCGCAATACGGGAGGTTTTGACCGCCGAGTTCGGATTTGATTGTCGAGAAGAGACCCGGGAGGCCTTCTCTAGTCTACCGTATTGCGGATGCAGGGAGGGCTCCGACATGCAACAATATTTTGCTCAAAACTGACTTCAAATGGGACATTGTTGAGATTTTGTTGCACGACGTAACCAGATCCTCAGCCCGAATACGGGAGGAGTTGACGGTCGACAAGCTGGCTGCAGTGCCGTCTACGACGCCGGGTCTGTCGAGGAGGGATCCGGGTTCGGAGACATGCAGCAAAACCTGTCGCTTGACGTTGGAACTTGCCTTCTAGCTACTTATGTTCTGTGTGGATCCTGTGTCTTGATGCACCAGATGATGAAGTCTTCAAAAGTCTTCGAATGCTAGTTAAGGGTTGAAGATTGATAGAATTGAGAATTGTGACTGGGTAAAGATGAGCTTGTCAAATTGGTCAACTCCTAACCCAGAATGTGGAAGGAGGATACCCAAAAGGACATTCATGCTTTTTGCACTTACGGTCAGACAATCAAATCTCTCGTCTGGAAAGATTTTTTAAAAAGAATCTTGACGTCGTGTAGTGTGATCTGCTAAGTAGAAAAGACGGGCTGATTTATCGAAGCTCGAACGCGTTATTGAACTTTTCAAATATGAATAATGGGGTAGAAGCAGACAATATTTTTGACCAAACTACAAATTTGGAAGAGGAGCTGGTGGACGGCTCAATAATTGTGCTCTTCATCAGAACCAGGTGGAGCGAGCTAGCCCCTGAATTGATAGCCTCATTCTCCCGGTACAAGTATAAATGCCACTTGGCGAAGTAGAATTTATAGCCAAGCATATGGTATTTACGACGGCTTCGTAGTTACCGGATGAGGTATATAGCTACGTGGTAATGTATCTTGAACGCGTGAGAAACGTGGGCCGTCTCATGCGACCCGTTGAACAAGCATACACCCACAGCCGGATACTACACCACCTCACAGTGCATAAACGAAGACACGCATGCGACACCTCATCATATCGTCAGCCCTGAAGACGCAAAGTGACATTCTCAAAAAGCGGCGCGAAAGGAGATAACAGATGAGAAGCAAGACAGAAAAGAAAACAATAGTAAAAAAGTTTCTAATCGCATCAATTCATTATCTATTGCCTGCCCGCAAAACAAAAGTAGGAACGGCCAGCCAATCCACCCGTCCAGCTCCGATATGCAGGCGCCTCCATTTTCCCCAAATATGTATCGTACCATGCGAACCCAAGAATCCAATCCAATCTGATATGTAGACCCGTCCAGCCAGTTACAAATAAAAAAGGCCATCAAGACCCCCTTATTGAACCGCCTTCCAAGGCCTCACATCAACAAACTCCTCATCCCTATACCCCAACTCCTCCACCTCATCAAGCACCATCCTCTTTCCCTCTCCCTCAACCCACTCTCTATCCCTATACCTGCTCCCATGCCCCCCTTCCACCCTCCACCACCCCCTAAAATCCCACCCCCATCCCACACCTCACGCACCAACCCCGGCACCACCCTGCTCCTTCATCGCAACCTTCGCCTCCTTATCCGTCCTCATGCCCTTGAATCCACCCTTAAACATATCCAGCGCCAACAGCGCCGTACTCGCAGTCCACAACATCCATGAGAAAGCGGCGAAAACTGCGTCTGCGCGAGCAGCGGCGCAGACGGAACCGCGGCAGAAGAGGAGCTTGCCGAGGAAGACGGCGAGGGCGATGAAGCCGGCGAAGTAGAAGAGGACGTTTAGAAGGGAGAGACCGAGATGGCCGTAGGGATGGGAGACTGTGAGGGGGTGGTTGTTAGTGGGGAGTCTTTTTGATAGCCAGAGAGGACGGTAAGGGGGAGGGAGCCTTGGTTTTCCAGAAGCTCGAAGATTTTGTCATTACGATAGAGATAAAGGGGAAGGAAATGGAAGCGTACCTTTGGCCATGAAGCGGGGGGAGAGTTCGAGGTAGACGAGGGAGAGGAAGGAGAAGAGGGGGACGAAGATTAGGAAGTTGATTTGGGAGGGTGAGGCGGTTAGGGTGTCGCTATCGTACCAGTGGGCGACTGTTCTTCATTAGCATGCTGGCGACAAGATTGATGATAGGGAGGAGGTACCGTATGCTGAGAGGCCCATGACAACGATTGCAAAAATGCCCTGGGCAATGCGCAGAGGAAGTAGTAATCCGAACGCCATTTTGTCTGTAGTTGTTGATGATGATATCGTGATAAATATCGGGTATCTAGTCGTGTGTCGTCGTACAATTGAAAACGTTTGATGCTGCTGCAACTTGTGCGCGCGTGAATGAGTGTGTGAAGATATACGGGGTCGTGGTGTTGTGGAGAAGGAAGAAGCGCGGACGAAGAAGAGAAGATGGAAAGTGAGAAAGTCGCAGACCACCCACTGGGTATTATTGCAATTACGGGTGTAGGAGCAAAGCAGAAGTAGAGGAGATGAGAATGGCCGTCCGGGGGCTGCCCTTCTATGAAATTGCTTTGGGGACGTGGTGTCGCATAGCATAATCTGGGGGACCCTGAACGTGTGTCATTTTGAAACCTGCAGGGGGGAGAAGACAGCAGGGTTCCAGGCCAATGAGCCCAGACGAATGGCGTCCGATCACCAAAAGCTGCAGGGCATCCCGGTACGGTTCCTGATTGTGGTGGTATTACCAAAGTATTTTCCGGCGATAAAGAGCGATCTGGATATACTGTATTAAAATTGCACCGTGATCACTTGATGGGATGGAGGGGTAACAAATTGCAATCTCCTACCCACGAGGGCAATGACTTCAAGAAGCGCCTCAAGACACCAACAACGCCAACCCCATCAACCCGGTGGCAAGAGTCAGTCAAGACTGTCAACAAAGCTTGCTCCTCCCCAAAAAAGACTTCTTGAGCTGGTGTTGATACAATAGACGCGACAGCGCATTGTCGTCCAAGAAGCTGCCAAGGCCGCGCACCACACTCATCACCGTCATCAGCCCAGCAGTGAAACAAACATGCAGCGCCAATAAACGCCCAGCAGTCGCAAAGAACAATTCTCCATAAGAACCAAGCCTCGCCCGGACACGCATATCTCTTGGTTTTCCTTCAGAGTTCATCGCAGGAGGGTGATGGGTGATCTTCACGGGTGCCAAGATGAGTTAAGACTCTGGCTGCGAGGAATCTCGTGATCCTGGCCCTGGATGAAGCTGCGTGAGACGAGAGACTGCCGCGTAGAATGCCATCGCGTTTGGACATTTGTGGAGAGTTGTGATGGTGCTGTATCAAAACTATTTCGGGTGCCGGAGGCAAGATTGTTGAAGGAGAGCTCTCGATTGGAGGAGGGGTGTCGCATCGTTGTCTGAAAGGGGTCATCTCCACGTGATGGAAGCTTGAAAAGGGCTTTGGCTTCACTTTGAGCCTCTTTGCTTCCAGACTCGGACGAGTATCACCAAGATGCCAATTCTGGAGAATACCGCTGGAAGCATCCTTGGAAGAGCTTACCTGCACTCTTTTGCCTCTCGACCCGATGTGTCACCAAGCTTCACTTACTCAGCTCCGCATCTTTGCGCTGTCAAAGATTTGCTTGGAAAGTTTGGGGATATGCTTACAGGTTGAAGTAAGGTCGAATAGCTTTCCCCGAGACGGCTTTTGGCCAAGCTATTCTCAGGTCAGATTTGTGTCGTGACCTGAGATCACCCCAGCCAAGAGATTCAGAGTGGTCTTAGAATAGAAAGGCGTCTACAAACCCGCAGAGGCTTTTGGCTTGCGAAGCTTTCTTGCACTTGCTTGAGATGCCAACTGAGGGGAATGCAGCCAAGTTGCGGAGAGTGGAAAGAGTTAGTGAAAGTCCTAGCTGTTTTACTTGGTCACTCCGGAGTTAAAGAAAATTCGGATGAAAGAGACTCCGGATCCGAAATCGCCCCTCAAAGAAAATTGGATTCTGTCACATTTGCACCAATCATACCTCTACACAGTCATCATAATACCCCTCGTCGGTTTGGGCGGGGTCTTTTATCCTTTTCTCTGCATTGCTTCTCAATGGACCACTGATGCAAGGTAGTAGTGCGACTTCGGAACTGCAGGCACAAGCACAAGCAGAACAATACAAGCAAACGACACACGAATATTGCAAATTTCCTTACGGCGCAGGCTCACAAGGTAGGTGGATCGATTAGGGGTGCGATGGAACGAGGCAGTCCCTTTGTCCCTCGGTCGTGATCACCCAATATGGCGTGCTTGGGTGGCTTCTTTTTCTCTTACCCCACATTCGATGATCGCCGACCTTTCACTTTTGTCCTAAGCTCCTCCTAGTTGCCTTTAAAAGTGAAGTCATCTTCTCCTTGTTCACTATTCACAATTCAATCTCTCCCTCTCTCTACCTTGATTACTCACCACAGACACAATGGCTCCTGTCGAATCTACCAATTTCGAGACTCTGCAGTTGCATGCAGGTATGAAGCTACCCCTCCTCTCCAGAATCTGCGAAACTGACCCCGCCTTCAGGACAGGAACCCGACCCTGCCACCAATGCTAGAGCTGTTCCAATCTATGCCACGACGGTGAGCTTCATCTGCGAAGACATGTGGCCGCGAAGCTGATTAGGACATTCAGAGTTACACCTTCAATGACTCTGCTCATGGCGCCAGATTGTTCGGGCTGAAGGAGTTCGGAAACATCTACAGTCGGATCATGAACGTACGTACACATTTCCTCGAGGGCTCAGGCTTGGGGAGAGAGGGTTTCCGTATATGGTGCTTGCTATCTGCAGTCAGACGCCGACTTCATACCCGTCTACCAGCAGTCAGCAAGGACTACCAGCAGTCAGCAAGGACTACCAGCAGTCAGCAAGGTCTACCAGCAGTCATCAAGGCTGGCAGACCATGCCAAGCATTGATACGGCCTCATTCCGAGTACGTGCAGAATCCCGGCTGACAGCATCTGCCACAGCCAACTGTCGATGTCTTCGAGAAACGAATTGCAGCCCTCGAGGGTGGTGTGGCTGCCGTAGCAGCCAGTTCCGGACAAGCAGCTCAATTCATGGCCATTGCCGCCTTAGCACACGCAGGTGACAACATCTTATCAACCACCAACCTCTACGGCGGAACCTATAACCAATTGAAAGTCTTCCTCCCAAGACTGGGCATCCACACTAAGTTCATCAACGGAGACAGGGCTGAGGACTTCGCCGCGGCAATCGATGAGAACACAAAGGCAGTCTACCTCGAGAGCATTGGGAACCCCAAATACAACATCCCTGACTTCGAAGCCATTGCAAAGGTCGCTCACGAGCATGGTGTACCTGTCATCGTCGACAATACCTTCGGCGCAGGAGGATATTTCATCCAGCCTATCAAATACGGGGCAGATATCGTCGTCCACTCAGCTACAAAATGGATTGGCGGCCACGGAACCACAATCGCAGGTATCGTTGTCGACTCAGGCAAGTTCAACTGGGGAGCAAATGCTAAGCGTTTCCCGGAAATGGTGGAGCCGTCGCCAGGATACCACGGTCTTAAGTTCTGGGAGACATTTGGACCTATCACCTTCGCTATTCGCGTTCGTGTTGAGATCCTCCGTGATCTAGGAAGTGCGTTGAACCCCTTCGGTGCTTTCCAACTTATTCAGGGCATTGAGACTTTGAGCTTGCGTGCCGAGAGACACGCGTTCAATGCCATTACTTTGGCCAAGTGGTTGGAGGCAAGCCCACACGTTTCCTGGGTTTCGTATCCTGGTCTCGAGAGCCATCCTTCTCATGAGCTCGCGAAGAAATACTTGAAGAGAGGATTCGGTGGTGTTTTGAGTTTTGGTGTTAAGGGTGGTGGCGCCGCTGGGTCGCAGGTTGTTGATGGATTCAAGTTAATTTCGAACTTGGCAAATGTTGGTGATTCGAAGACCCTGGCTATTCATCCTTGGTCGACCACTCATGAACAGTTGTCTGATGAAGAGAAGTTGGCTTCTGGTGTCACTGAGGTTTGTCTACCCTTTCTCCATGTTACTGCCATAGCTAACATAACCACAGGATCTCATCCGTATCTCCGTCGGCACAGAACACATCGACGACATCATCGCCGACTTCACTCAATCCTTCGAAGCTTCAGCAGCAGCCAAGACCACCGGCGGTGCTGCAGAGAACGCAGAAGCTGCTGGAAGCACTGAGGCAGATGCTAAGATGGTTGTCTAGATTTTATGAGCTATTTGATGAAGCTTCATTTGCATTTGCTTTTCTTCTCGGCGTGGAACTTGAGGTTTCATATACCTTTGCAGCGATTTTCCACCAAAATTACGACCAAATGATGGTGGGATGGGAATTGGGAGAGGGAGGGATGATACGATAGATGCTTAATGAATGCATGGCTCTCATCCCTTGAATTGGTACTTTGGAATATTCCGAGTGTTAATGTTGCCATCAGAGTTTCTTGCAAGTGCAAAGTCCTCTTCTTTGAAAGACATTCCGCCCCTCAGATTGTGTAGCCAAAGTTGGGACATTGATAATAATCAAATGTCGTTTCTGACTTCTGCCATCCTCGCTACCTGCTGGAACTACCGCCAGTACCTTGGATACATATATAAGCTTGAGACCGTGTCTGAGATCGGAGTCGTGAAGACATGGAGATGGAGTGAGATTAGGACATCCAAGTGGTATCATATGCTCCTTGAGATTCGAGAATTCTTCTACAACGAAGGTATAATCGAGCTCCGAGAGCACTTGTATTCTCACAGTATCTGAAGAACTGGGAGTTATTGGCGCTTCTCTAACTATTAGGATCAGCTTTATACCTGATCCACCCCTCCAGAGTTCTAAGAAATTTGAGTAGTAGTCTGGAGCAAGGCACCAGTCAGTCCTGTCGTTTACATCTCTGGTCGAGGATTGAAGTCCATAAGTCTCGAATTATACGAGGATGAACCTCGTCAATGCCAATGGCATTGTTGCTGTCAATGTTGGTCCGAAAGCGAGGAATGGGGACAACGGAATATCTGCTTACGACTATCCGTTGTCTCTCGTTTCGTTACCTGAATGGATCTTGTATGCGACATGAGCTCAGCAGAGACATATAAATCGCCGTGCCATATGAGTTTGTTCGTTCAGATTCCGAATTTCGACAGGGCAATAATAATGACAGAGAAGGCTATTACATGTATGGTAAGCTCACCATATCCTTTAAAGATCAGTAGCCGAATGGCTTCAGGACGCTGGGTCTAACTCTGGCGGTTGTCTTTCTTACAATTCTTGAGTTGGATCATCTCTGCACAAGCTTGGTTGGCGCATTGAGGGGGAAATTGAGCGATCTCACAACGTATTATTTATGGAGGTCTTGATGAGTGCCCGATACTTATACGGTTCTTGAATAATGTCAACGATCTATGCGCGTCAATCCGCATGGCAAGGCAGCCTAGAGCGGAGACAGATTCTTCAGCCTTGCCGCAATTTTCCCCAATCGATCCATAGAATTGGATCCTGTGCGGCACGAACGATGCATGAATCCTTGCAACGAAGTGGCCTAACTATTGACTAGCACCAAGCCACTCCTTCCTCTCGCGGATGTGCTTCCGAGTCGCCAGATATTCCGCCCCTCTCCATAAGAACTCGAGCTATCTCTTTCGTCTTCGTTCAACTTCTCCTTTACTGCCATACCTCAGTTGAGCTCGCCAAGATATCGAGCTTACTAGTCATCATCATGTTCCTTGTCCAGTATGGTCACACTACGTTGCTGCACGGGAGAAGCTCGAACTCCTTTACAGGAAGCAACAACTACTACTTGCATGGACTCTTGCCTCAAGAGCAAGCATATTATATTCAGGCACTCCAAGAAGATGGTGCTAAAGTTGTTTGTATTTGGGGCGAGTCACCACTTTAGCAAATCCCCGGGAACGGAGCTTGCTAACATTTACTCCGTCAGTCACTGGTATATCTTCAAGCTGCACCAAATCATCTAACACCACAATTCTTCCAAATTACGAAGTCACCATTGGACAATATGAAACACTTGTTCTTGATGCAATTGTCAATGTTCTTTTCCAGCTCCACGCAGCAGGAATCAAGGCCATCATATCTCCGCATGACGCCAACCTTCTTCCACCAAACGGAAATACTACTAGGTATAACAGCAATGATATCTATGATGGGTTTCAAGAAGCCTAGTTGAATGTCGGCACTGGTTTTAAACATACAGGTCACACCTATGGCACGTCTTACAACTTCTACACCAACAGCGCCGCTAGGAAACAGTATAGGAAACGACTTGTCAGTATTCTTCATTATGTATCCCCAAGCTTTAAAAAAAAGTGGGCAGGAAGACCTCATCTTCACACTCACCTTCGCACTCACCTGTTCACTCGCCTCACTCGCCACGGGATCTTAACGAAACCATACTCGCGTTCGACATCCAAAATGAACCCATGATTGCTTCGAAAGATCTTCTTGACGGGGACGATTCCACCAACTGGATCTGTTCCCGAGCTCGACACATGAAAAAGCACCTCGGGAACTCTGGTGTCCTGGTTGCTACGGGTGGCATTGGTGGGAGCCAGTATGTGGGTCATGAGTACAATCGATTACCTCGAGTTTTAAACTGCTCCCACATAGGTATCATATCTGTGCAATGCTACATGAATCAAGCCAGTCAGTGGGCGTATTTCTTTCCGAAACTGCTTGACGAAGCTGAAGCTGCAGGAAGAATATTATGGTTGAATCATCATAAACTCAAAGGATTCGAAAAGAGTAATAGCTTTTACCTATATTTTCAAATATTTCCCAAGGTTAACTTTATATCTAACGGGAAGAATTACCTTCTTTTACTCATATACGGAATGGCCTGAGTCAAGATTACAAGAACGTACAAGTATAAAAAACAATGACTTGTTTCCTCTTTCGATCCTTTATTCTCCGTCTGTTTTGCCCTCTTTCGTAGCCTCTGAACCGAGAATCGAGAATAGTATTTCAAACTGCCAACACTTATTACCGACAATCTCACAGTCGTTTCGAAAAGGCTACCTCCCTTCAAAGACCTCAGCACTTGTTCGGCTATACTCTCTCAGGTAGAAATAACAGCTTCGAAGCGCTGTCTTTCATACCACGACAATATGAACCGTGTTCGACAAGGCGCAAAAAGAATATCTTCGAGATATCTGCCTCACAACAGACAACGGACTTGGCTATGGCACCCCAAAAAGTAACACTCGAAGAGGCTGCCAACCAAATGAACTATTACTTCTGCAAAAATGCAAAAATCTACGATTCTACTCATATTCACATAGAAACCAGTAGTGATCTCAATTGATATCTGAGAAAGGCTCTGCTCTCACAGCCCCTTAGTGAGGACACAATATTATTAGCCTACAGGATTTTGACCTGCGCAGTAGCAAGATGATTAAGGAAGATTTGCTGGAGAGATATACTAGAGTCTTGATTGATTAATGTCGAGATCGCGTACGATCTAGAGGCATGAAAATC
Organism: Phialocephala subalpina; assembly: GCA_900073065.1. Taxonomy (NCBI): domain Eukaryota; kingdom Fungi; phylum Ascomycota; class Leotiomycetes; order Helotiales; family Mollisiaceae; genus Phialocephala; species Phialocephala subalpina. The sequence continues at coordinate 1,840,631 of FJOG01000004.1, read as the reverse complement.
TGAACTCCAGGCTTGATGACAGATCTAGAATGGCTTTCTAGCATGGTATCTTTATTATATTGCAGGTATGGCTGTTTGACTCTCGTCGGCAGGTCCGACAGAGAGTATAACTGTAGATTTAGCAAGATTCTTTAGCGTTTTGCTCTGTCCGGATTTAGTAAACCAAAGCTCGAGCCTAAGTCAACTCATTTCTAGCTATCTAAGAGAGTTATTGATCTGTAGCCTAGCATCTTAACATTTGCTAATTTATCCTCCTTCTACAACATAGCTATAATCATGGTCTGACTCTTTCTATCTTTTGTTCCGTTGGCTTTTAGCAGTGGGTTTGATTGTCTACTTTGCTTAGTTTTCTTTATAATTCCCTGACTACGTGTACCTGGACATTCAAAACCTTAAGATTAACGCAAGTAAACGGAGCATAGGACTTGTCTATTAAACCATCATCAAACCCATGTAAAGCCATCGTATCCCAACCTCCGGGAACCTTATCCAGACTCCGCCTAAATGTTATAGCCTTTGCTTGAATGGTCGTGTTGGGTGAATCTTGGCCTCTTAAGAGCTTGTATAGGTTGTGGAATAAATAGAACGGGGCATGAGTGAGTTTTGAAAGAGTATGCAGGTGAAATGAACTGAGAAGCGGAGTGAAAGTTGGTGCACATGAATCAGCGAATTAATTTTGCAGTGGCAGAAGGGAGGCGCGTGTACAGAAGAATTGGTGAATGAATCAAAAGAAACAATGAGACGTCGTATCTCTTGAGTCCGGAGCAGCGAACCCCGACGTTTCAAGCCAGCTGCTTTCCGCGATCTTGGCGCCCTCTTCTATTCGGAAATGTACTGAGCTTCTGCTGGTTTGAAGATTGTGTGGGAGGGTTTGTAGTTTATCATCATTGGCACTGTTACTGCCAACGGTTTTGAGAAGTATTGTCGTCCCAGCTGTGGAATATAATCTGACTGCTGAACAGTTGGTGGTGAAAGGATTTGGGTCAATGCGGGGTATTCTAGTTGGGACGATTTAACTAAAGTAGTAGCGCACGAGACTTGATAACAGATAAAGAATTGACATCAAACGAAGACTTGATGGTGGCAATCTAAATTGGCAGCAGAAAGATGTGCAGCGAAGTTACAAATGGAAACGGCCACTTGGTGGATGCGGAGGACAAACATATCAAGCTCACTAGCATGGAATCCAAGATCTTAAATGTCAATCAGGAACTCGAGGATTATGGCGAGGAGAATGTCTGATAGCGAGGTGGATATTTCTGACAGTAGAAACTCTACTTATTCTGATCGCTATCACAAGCAGCTATTGCCTGCAGCAATTGCTACTTCTCGAGTGAACCCAACCACCACTCAAGCATAACCATGAGCCTTCAGCCACTCCAAGATAACAGCCGCATCTCTCTCCTTGTAGGTAGCCCGACCAAGGATAGTGTCACTAAGAACATTCAAAGTACGATCATAACCCCTAATATCCTTGCCCTCAAAGAACTTCGCGATCTCCTTCTCCGTCTCTCGATCATTGAATTTATTCAACGACATCTTCAAAAATCTATCAAGGATGACCATATTCTTACCGAGTCTCTCACGGATAGCAGGGAAATTCTCTTGGATGTATTTCCAGAGACCATGGCGGGTGCGAGGGTTAATGGCGAGAGCAACGGCTCCGGTATGCATGTCTTGGACGGCGACGTCCGTGAAGAGAAGGTTGATGTAGTCGGAGAGGAGAGATGTGTCTTGGATTCGGCCGAGCGCACGGAGAGCGATCTCTTTTCCATCGATGGAGGTTGTGGTTTGCCATTCCTTCTTCAGGGCTTCATACTCTGGCTTGCCGCCGGTACGAATTGCGATTCCCCAAACAGCAGCTCGCAAGCTGGGGTGGATGGCGTTAGTATCACCCTTGAAGTAGGCATCGAACTGTCGCTTGGCCTCGGCAATGACCCTATGTCATGTCAGTGATGCTTCTATAAGGCATGATAACAATGCAAACTTACTTCTCGTGACCGTTTAATCCCGCAGTCATTAGGAGCATAGCGCGGATTTGGGTTGTCAAGAAATCATCATTTGGAGACGACGCCCATCCGATTTCCTCGACAGCGGGAGTAATCAGCTTGAGTGTGAACTTCTTCAGGCCCTCTGAGATCTCCTCATTCTCTGCAAATACAGACTTGACTGTTCCAAGTGAGGTTATAATTTGTGACCAAACAAGGTGGTTTCTCTCGGACTGGAAGCCTTCGACAAATGCAAGCAGGCCAGGAGTTGCTGCATCTCCTGACACAGCCAACGCACCAGCATCACCAACCAGACCTATGAATAATCAGTGACCAACTTTCCAAAGATATGCGGATGACCTACCAATCTTGTCCAAGATACTGAGACGATCCGTCTGAGAGCCAAGCTTGGCAAGTCTTGCTGGAGGATAATTGGTTCTATAGAATCCAGCGGTGTCCTTGTTGAGCTTATAGAATGAATCATCAATATCACGAACGATATCTTCCTTCTTCAAGAGTCCAATTGGCGTGACACTCTTCGTCCCTGCTTTGCCCTCAAGACCGAGCGGAACCCACCAAGTAGTCGCATCATCTTCGGCCTTGACATCACCAGTAGAAAGGTAGCGTGACTGCCTGACACCAATCTGGCCTGGTTCCTCAGAAACAGTGACGACTGGGAAGCCCATCTTCTGAATCCAAGGGTCCATAAGTGCAGGGACATCTTGTCCTGAAGCTTCGCTGAGAGCGGACCATAAATCTGTCGTTTTCGCATTGCCATAGGCATGGGTCTTGAGATAATTGCTGACACCCTTCAAAAAGGTATCTTGTCCTAAGTGAGCAGCCAGCATGCGGATGACTGAGCTGCCTTTAAGGTAGCTGATACTGTCGAATATCTGGTCGACATCGAGAGCATCCTTGACAGGGACTTCGATGGGATGCGAGCTACGAAGCGAGTCGAGTGTGAACGCAACTTGCATACCATCACCCACGAATTGTGGCCAGACATGCCAATCTGGGTGAAGGTGGTCAGTCGCCAACCATCCGACCCATGTTGCGAAGCCTTCATTGAGCCATAACTCGTTCCACCAATCCATAGTCACCAAGTTTCCGAACCATTGATGTGCTAATTCGTGTGCGACAACATAAGCGATTCTGTTCTTGAACTTTGGATCAGACTTTTCCTCGTCGAACAGAACAGCAGTGGTTCTGTAGGTTACGAGACCCCAATTTTCCATAGCGCCGTGAGACTAGGAAGATAACGTCAGCATGGTTCTTGAACTAAACGGACGAAAAACTTATGATTGGCTGTTTGGTCAGCAGATGAGTTACACAGAAATTGAAAAGAGCTTACAAATTCATGGACAGCGAGAAGATCAGACTTTGGAAGTGGATATTCGATGCCAAAGATATCAGAGAAATAGTCGATGACTTGATGAGCGTGATCCAGTGCGTATTGGCCTTGATGCTTCAAGCCTCGGGTCGTATAGACTCGGACAGGGAGGTTCTTGCCTCCGTACTTGCGCTTCGTGAAATCTTCAACATACTCGAAGTCTCCAACAGCCCATGCAAGAAGGTATGTGGACATGATAGGTGTTCTGTCGAAGGAGACGACCTTGAAGCCATCCTTGCTCTTTTTGGTCTGCTTCACAGGCATGTTGCTCAACGCTACTTGGTCCTCTGGCAGCTCAATCTCGAAGTCAAATGTGGCCTTGAGGTTAGGCTCGTCGAAACAGGGGAAAGCTCTGCGAGCATCACAACTCTCAAATTGGGTCGAGAACATCACGTGCTTGTCGCCATCCTTGGGAACAGATGGTAGAGGAGTGACGGCAGGCGTGTACTTTGATCGATAGAATCCAGCCATGACATTGTTGATGGTTCCTTGAAACTTGATGACCAAGGTAGTCTTGTCAGAGGTTGGGAGGTCCTCAGCGAAGGAAAGCGTAGCTCTCTGTCTTGGAGCATCGTATGAGATGTCGGTGGCCTTGAAAGTCTGCTGGGTCTTTGTGTGCTCAACAGAAACCTCCGCACTGTGAATTTTAAGTTGGTGGGCGTTCAAAGTAATCTCCTTGGAGCTTGCAACGACCTTGGAGGAAATGGTGACAGTTCCTTGATAGCTGAAACCACCACCAAGCTCTAAATCGTAGAGCGAGATATCGTAGTTGATAGGCTTGACATTGCTAGGGAGGATGTCTCTATCAATAGCCATGGCTGCTTCTGTTGTGCAGAACCGTACAAGTCTGGGTCTGAAGAGGAATGTCGAGGCTGAGGGTGTCAACGAACGGCGGCTGGAACAGGTGGCAGTCCTCAATCTGGAGTTCGAAGATTGATTGAAGTTTCGAGTTTGAGAGATGCAGAAAGAGAAACGAGAATTCTTCTGGGGCGAAGACTTTATATTTTGCTTAAACACCAAGGTCAAGTTAGATCTCCGGTACATGAGTAAAGGCGAGCACTTTGGGAAAGCGAGATGTGAGGTCTGAAGACGGCCTGCCACATTGGGCGTCGGAATAGCTGTTGTGGGGTACCAATTCGTAACCGAGCTCCTGGCGTCAACTCCTATTGGCTATAAACGCTTTCCCAATCGAGCGCGGCGAGGCTGACTTTTGAATAAACACCATCACCAAACTCGACTGGAACATTGCAACTGCACCACTTCTCTCAACTCGCATTCGTTCATCAAGATGGCAGCTGGTCAGAAACTCTATCCGCGAGCTACAGTCAAGAAGATTGTCAAAGCCCATTCGAAGCGCAATGTCAGCAAGAATGTCGATGTTTTGGTGGGTATTCTCGACGCGTCACATCATGCTCCTTGCTGACTTTCTCTGCAGATATTCCTCGATTACGCCCTTTTCCTACAAACGTACGCGACTTTCCTCTGGATCTGCAAGATGATTCTGTAGTGGTGATGCGAATCTTGGGGATGATGGCTAACAATGGTATTTTAGCTTGATGAAGGAGGCCAGCATCAACGCGAAGGAGGCGGGAGAACGAGGAATCAGCGCGAAGAGTGTCAAGAAAGTGACTGCAGTAAGCATATATCCAAGCTGGGGCCTCTGCCATATCGATTTGAGTTGCTAATGTCTGTTTTCGATTCAGATGTCGCTTTCGAAATTCAAGGGGTGAACGGCTTGGGACGAAAAGACCTACATCAGATGGAACATCGAGGATAGAACCTGCATTGACATGAGCATTGGTCATGCTGTACACCACCAGAACAGAAGCTGGACCAGAATCATAGGAATCAATGATGGCAGGCGCAGTTGAGAAGGCGAGGCTACAAGGCTGCACTGTCCAGGGGTTAACGTGGTGACAACGCATCTCTAGAAATGGAGAGCCCTGTCAGAACGCTGAATTCAAGAGCTAAAAGGAAAATATTCTCGGAATAGAAACTATGGTGCTATTATATGCAGCAAATCAAGAAATCAAGTAAATGAAAAGCCGGGCATTCGTGCAATGTGACTCCTCATTTGACTTCTTTGTGGTTCCTCACGGTTCTCGGTTCGCTAAGACAACAAGGTTTGCTTCACCAAAGCTCCTAAGGAATATTTCTCAATACTTCCTCTCCAAACCTCATAACGAACCATTCACTCACCTTTACCTACGAAATTCACTCCGTATTAATTAGATTGCCGATACCTGCCGTCTCGATCATTTATACTTTACGTGTAACTCCTAAACGAAAACTCTACACGCGACTCTGCAACGAGTCATTGTACAACACCTTCGCCCAGGCTCCCCAGATCGATTCTACATAAATTCCGCAACACGCACAATGGCTGCATCTGCCACTCAAAACCCTGCCGTCAAGACGGAGTCGAAGTCTGCCAAGAAGAAGAAGGCCAAGGCTGCTTCCGCCGAGTCTGAAGCTTCAGCTCCAGCCGTCACAGAAGCCACTCCAAGTGCCGCAGACAGCACCGCCGGTGACGGTGGCTACGAGAGTCCTTACATCAAGGAGCTGTACAAGTGAGTGATGATCTTGGATCGAACGGGGCATCGGTCTAACATGTGCGCAGGAACATCCGCAATGTCAATAAGAAGATTGTGAGTTCATGCCACCGACCGAGCTCCCTCTCCTCTGCTAACAATTTCTCTTCCAGACCAATGCCTCCAAGGTTGACAGCATCGTCGCTTCTAACCCTGGGAAATCCCTCGATGAGCTGGTGTCTGCCAAGTTGATCAATGCCGACCAAAAGGCCCAGATATTGAAGAAGCCAGCTCTCCAAGCATCTCTCACACAACTGGAGGAACAAATCGCACAATACAAAAAGTTCGACCAGGACTACAAGTCTGCCACCCAAGCAGAGAAGGCTGAATTCGAGAAGAGCTTGACGGAACGTGCGAACAAGGAATTGGCAGACGCTGTTGCAGCTGCCAAGCTCGAGGCTGGGCTGGCTGCTCAGAAGGAACAACAAGACAACCTGCTATTACTCTCACAATTCTTGAAGTTGGCTGCTATTAGGAGATCAGAGGAAGAGGCTGCTGAGTTGGAGGAGAGCAAGGCACTTGAGGGTCTTCTTGGTCAAGTTTACACTGGAGATGCTACCGCGGTTGCTGCTATGATGAACCTGATCCAGGGCACAAGTGAGAAGGTCGTTGCAGTCACTGGTGATGTCCTTAGTATTGATTGTGAGTTGAATTTTCCCTAGCTTTGAAGTATATACTAATTTCTAATTTCACAGTCGCCCATCTCAAGACAATTTCCTCAGCGGTCCCACCAACAATCTCTGCTGAGCCTGAATTCCGCGACGTCGATGATGAGGAAACTGTACCAGGCACGCCTCCTGCCGTCGAGACTTCCGAATACCCAGTTCAGAGTGATCCCACAATTGCCAATGCCGGTCTAACTGAGATCGATGCTCCCCAAGCCGCTTCTCTGACTAATGGCCACGGCGAGCCAGTGTTCGAGACCCAAGGCATTCCACAAAACTCTGGCTTTGGTGACGGAGCTGCCAATGCTGCCGCTGAGGCCAACTGGGATCACAGCAATGATCTCTCTACATCTCAGGAGTGGGTTGAGGTTCCTCGTGATGCCACCGAGACCGACACCGGGATCACTGCTACACCAGCTGCTCCATCCCAAGTCCAAAGCTGGGCCGATGACCAGCCGGAGAGCCCAACTCAAGTAAGCTACCTATATCTACAAATCATAAGACCATTGACTAACATTCCCAGCCAATCTCAACCCCACCAAACCCCAACGACGGCTTCCAGGAAATCCAACGAAACCGAGGAGGACGAGGCCAGAACCAATACCGCGGCGGACGAGGTGGCCCACGAGGCGACGGCTCATTCAACCGTGGCCGTGGCGGATTCCGAGGCCGAGGAGGTGAAGGATTCCGTGGAGGACGAGGTGGCCCACGAGGCAACCGTGGTCGTGGATCCGACGAGTCGTAAATCACTCCCCTGATCTGAGCTTCTCCTCTATCAAATGGTGAAGTTGAAGCTCAGTCCACAAACTGTAATATCTCCTTGCTATTCCTCGTTTTGCAGCATATGATCGGCGGGCGAAACTGGGATTGTAGCGGCATTGCATTTGTGTCTACTTTGATTCTGCCTTTTTCTCCTTTCTGACTTAGATTCGGAGCATTGGCTTTGGTGTTGTTTTGCGGAACTCGTTGCTGGCATTTTCTGCGTGCTTCTCCTGGATGGATGATGGATCTGGAGGGTATGGATGGAAAAAGTTTTTAAAAAGCATGGGACGAATGGCAAATGACTGAACCAAACCGCGGCTTATTTTGCGTTTGATATTTGTGAATCGTGACTTTCATCTTTGGTCAAGTGGACTTGTAGCTCTCCGCTTTTTGAGGAGTATAAATAGATGGTACAGAGGGAAGGTCGAGGACAATACCCTCTCCATGAACCACCGACAGCGCTCAGGTTCTTGCCATACAACAACTCGGAACTCCTCAAGTCATCTATCTATCTCTCCTTTCACCTTTGATTGTATCTACTTGATTTTGAAAGCTTCGTTCATACTCCTTTAAACCTGTAGCTTTGGATGGTCTCAGCGTTCACTGTCATATGCCTTTCACTGTCAATTGCTTGTTATTGCGCATAAACCTTCTACTGCGAATAGCAGACAGGCTGCAGACCACTCTTGGACTATGGATGAGAAGCAGAGAATATGGTCTACAAGGCTGTTCCTACCACAAAGAAGTCTAAGGAAGATGCGACAGTGGAGGCAGGCTCCTAAAGCCATGGCTGAAAGAAGTCAAAGGTTTATGGGAAGGAAAGGCGGTGAGGAGGGGAGATATTTATACTCGCTGGCAGTGTGTGGCACGCGGCTCCTTGTTCTGGCTTCCTCTCATGATTGTGAAGCAAACTTCAAGTGAATCTATTTCAGCTGCAGCAATTTTGGGTTAAATAGACTGGGGCCTTCTTCGCAACCCCTCGCCGAGCACAGGTATAAATACACACCCAAAGTCCGGTTCTCACCACGGACTTCATCGCTGCTCTGGGCTTCAGCTGCCTCGACTATCTCGGGTCTTGGGGATGTTGCTGTACACCCCTAGGTAAACTGCCAGACTTTGTGTGGGCTGTTTGATGCATTTATGTGAAGTGAAATAGTTTACAAGATGCCATTTGCTAGGTTTTGGAAGCTTGGTGATGTTTGCAGCTGCCATGTGCTCTTGTTCTGTCGAGCTTTCTCTTTTTTTCTGAGTACTTGGAAAAGCTGATCTTGGTTCATTGCAAGATTCCACGTTGCGGCTCGCACTTGAGGATTTGGATGTCTTCGAAGTCTTGTCCGAGGTCTCTCGAATCTCGAATAGCCATTTCAGATGACGGCACGTCGGAACAGAACCCATCTATTTTTCAAATATTTTTGAAACACATTCTTAAGAACTCGCTGAGAAATGTCCTCGAGAGGGTTGAAGCATCAACACATCAAAGCAAAAGATGCAAACGATTTCGGGGTAACTAAATTTCCAGTCCGGCCCGAGATCATCCGGAGGATAATCCCCAACCCAGCCCTCTTCATTTACCATCGATTCCTGGTCACAAACAAATAGTATGCCAGACTCAGATTAGTCCTTTAGTCAGTCTTTGGAGGTGCTGTGTATCTATGAGTCAGATTCATGAGTTTCATCATTACCACTATCCTCTAAAACCGTAGTCACACTACTACCCTCATCTATTTCTGCGCCTAAGTTTGAAGGAGCTCACCCATTCCTACATCGACAGGATCACGGTAGTTTGGCCTATAAGCAAAGCGGTAATCGGGTTCGGATGATGTTGTGTCTTGTACCGAGTCGTTCTGTGATGTTGGTACCTCGACATGTTCATCGGGATCGGGTGGTACAGCCGTCGATAGATCTGCAAAAGTCCCAGAGCTTAGAGGCCAATTATCAGTTGAAGGCTCAGCAGCTGTTGCTCTCCCAACTCCAGGCAGAAGTATCGTCTCGAATGACGCTCCGTACTGTAGCAATAGTTTGACAACATCGAAGTGGCCACCAGCGTTAGCAGCAACGAGAGCACGGCCATATTTTCCGCCAGGCATATCAACAGAGGCACCTCTCACGAGTAGCGACCGCACTACGCCAGCATTGCCTGCAAAACATGCAACTTGCAGAGCTGTACAATCGCCTTCTCCTCTCGCGTTGATGTCAGCACCATTTCTGTGCAAAGCTTCGACGATGGCGACATTTCCAACCCAAGCAGCGGCCTGGAGAGCATTCCCATAGGGACCGCCAACAGCATCCACATTCGCACCTTTCTCAAGCAAGATCCGCACGACTTCAAAACGAGCCCTCGAGGCAGCTGCGCAGAGGGCCGTGCCGTGGAGTGTGCTCGACTGCTCAATCTGCGCACCTTTGTGAAGAAGAAGGCGGACAATCGAGGAGTGACCCTCAGCCGCAGCGATCTGAAGGGGGCTGATTCCCGACGGACCCTTAGCGTTGACTGCGGCGTCTTTTCTCAAAAGTAGCGCGACGATGTTGACATGCCCAGATGCTGATGCGGCGTGAATAGCTGCCCCATCTACTCCGGGTTGACCATCTGGTTCGGCTCCAGCTGCAAGGTATGCTCGTACTTCTCTTTCACGATTGGCGCGAGCGGCTTCGATCAGACGAGTCGTAAGTCTGAGACGTCCTTCTTCAGTATTTCCTTCGCCAGCTGGGATGAGAATTTCGGAGCGGGAGAACTTCCTGATGATAGACCTGAAGCTATCTCTCTTTCTGGATTTAGGACTCTTCAATCCGGTAATTTTGTTGACGCTCTCAGTACTCGGGCCGCTGATTGGCGACGGTATTGGTGACAGTAAACGATGTTTCCGTACCTGTCGTACAATGTCTATGAACGATTCTTCGACGTATTTTCGGTTCTTCGCTGAGCTTTCCGTGAATTCGCAGCCAAGTTCAGAGGCTAGGCGAAACCCTTCCTGTGTCGAGACCTCGCGTTCAGTGACGCGATCCGACTTGTTGCCCACGATGAGTACCGGGAATGTCTCAATACCTTTGACTCTGAGGATTTGGGCATGAAATTGTCGAAGGCTATTGAATGTGTATCGACTGGTGATGCTGTATACCAGAACGATGCCTTCACTCTCTCTTATCCATTGCTCCCGTAGAGCAGTGTACTCTTCTTGGCCAGCTGTGTCTAGGATCTCTAGCAAGCATGCTTGGCCGTCAATTCCCATCATTTTTCGATATGAATCTTCGATAGTAGGATCATATGTCTCTACGAAATGATTTTGCACGAGCTTTTGTCTATTAGCAAAGCTCGAAAGGCCACAGAGGGTTCATGAACAGACCTGGATCATCATTGCCGTCTTCCCAACCCCGCCATCTCCAAGGACCACGAGTTTGTACACGGCCAAGTTCGAATTCGCCACCATGTTCTAGCCTTGCGAAAAATGTCTTAAGCTTACAGCCTGGTCTGAGATGAACGATGCGGTTCATCTCAAGTAAGGCTGGCGGCAAAAGGAATTTCAGCTGCACCTCAGCCACCACATCTGGACTCTTGTGCCTGAGGCACAGCGATACATCTTTTCAAATTCGAAGCATCTGGATCCAATGAGAATGGAGAATACGAGGCTTCAAAATATGAATGTAGATATTTATAAATCAAGCATTTGCTATCCTTCGTGTATTAAGTCAGGAGAGATCGAGATTGCCCAGGCGGTCCTAGTTTCATTTCGGCTGCATGCTAGTTCTTCAGACATGTGATCAATCTTCTGACAAGGTCTTACAACTGTACCTTCTCCATCATCTTAAGAGGAACACTCATGTTCATTTGGATATCGAAATTCAAGAGCAAGGGCGAGGCACTTTCAAGGAACACTTGGAACACATTTTTTATCTTAACATCACACGTGACGCCGCGATCTTGTCCCCAGACTGCATTCCTGCAAGTAAAGCAACCCTGCCGAACACTCCCTTAAAGTTTCCTATGCACATACAAGGAAACAAAGTGTGGTTGGTCATGGAACCGGTTCGCCACTGCTGCCGAAGTCCCCTCCTCCCACCACTCCAACTCCAGAAGCCGATCCTCGAACCCCTGCAACCTCTCCTCGAACCTCTTCGCCTTCTCATTCAAGCCCCCCAACCGCGATTCTGTGCTTTTGCTTGCACTCTCCTAACATCCATCTCCCAAGCCACCTTCAGTATTGACATTCTCCATCCTCAAATCCTCTTTCTGTCCTCCATCCTCCCTTTCCTGAGACACCAAGTCCCTCATTTTTGACAGCATATCCATGATTTCTTGTTCTAACTTATCCAAGAGCTGGATTTTGTCGTTGTAGCCTCTTGCATGTTCGCTCGCAGTTGATGTGTCTGAGTTTGGGATGGTGGTGGAGCCACAAGTATCACACATCTCGGGCAACGATGAGTCGGCGTCAGTGGTAGCTGTAGATTCTGGTGGATATCTGGGTCGAAGGGCCACAGGGATGGGTTTGGTATTCATATCCATGTTGTCCATGACACTGGCTGAAACGAGCAAGATGAGAAGTTAGTGTGCTCTGAGATCATGAGAAGAAAGGGATGATATATGTAGCTTCGATGACATGAGGTGAAAGAGATGCGGAATAGTCAAATGCGCAATGTGAAGGAAGGAAACCACCGAGCAAAGTATCTTGAAAGTATGAAGCAAAGGAAGCCTGAGACATGTATGCAAAGATTCACATCATGTATTCTTCAAAGCAATCTTGTTACGGGTATCTCCCACCTTCACATCCTTTCTCTCTCCAAAACCTCTCCCACCATCTCAAGTCAACACTTCAACAAAACAACCCCCCTTCTCCATCAAACCACTCAAGCCTCAGCATGCTGCGCCTGAGTTGTAATATTCGTCCCCTTCTCCTCCGTAATATCATCCCCAGGTCTATTCTCATATATCTCCCCCTTATTAGTCTTCCTCTCAATAACCGCTGCAATCTCTGCATCAAGTCTAGATCCACCTGGCTTCGTGTTCCACGGCCTCGGGCCACCCTTACTAAACATCAACTCAATCTCCTCAAGCGTCTTCCCACAAGTCTCCGGATAAGTAAGGAACGCTTGAACCGCCGCACCGAAACACAAGATCCCAGACACGATGAAGATTTTGTAAGTGATGTTGCGGAGAGCAGGAGGAACGAAGAGACCGAGAGCGAAGTTGAAGAGCCAGTTGGCGACGGCAGCAAGCGACATTCCTGTTGCGCGAGTCTCGAGGGACCAGACTTCGGCGGCGTATACCCATGCTACGGGCACGAGGGTAAGGGCGTAGATGATGATTAGGATATAGCAAAATGCGATGATTGCATGGGCGGGACCGCCTTCGACTTCGATAACGACGTTTGCGTTGCCGTCAACTCCACCTGGGATGGGTTTGCCGTAGGTACCCAATCAAGCCACCTGTGGGCTGTTAGCAGACTGATTTGAGAGTGCAAAGGGAAGGAAGACTCACCGACGACGAATTGACAGGTTCCCATTCCGATAGCACCATAAATCAAGAGTGGGCGACGGCCAGTCTTATCGATGAAGAAGAACATGGTCGTGGTGAAGATAATGAAGAGTGTGTATTGGACACCGGAAGAGATGAGGTTGATGTTTCCAGTAAGACCAGCCATCT
>FJOG01000004.1:1810624-1823000 GCA_900073065.1 Phialocephala subalpina | reverse complement strand
TCCTCTTCCTTTGCCACGTTGAAGGGATATCCTATGACCTTTGTGTTTTGGCTTTCCTTGGCAGCTTCATCGATCAGAGAGGTATAGCTGGAGCTCGTTCCCTTGTCGCAGGCTGTCGGTGGTCAGGCAAAGTGTTTCGAGAGAGAAGGATTCGACGATAGAGTCAGGGTCAACAATTGAAGTTCGAACACACCGTATATGCAGGCAGCACCGTGAGCTATCGAACATTAGTTATTGTTCGATGTCTCCATCTGCAATTGACACTGCCGGGTCGAAGAGGGGTACCAACCTGCTAATTCTCTCACAATTGCCTGCCCAACAGGTTGCTGAGCGCCGGTGACTACGCACACGAAGCCATACTACCAATTCCTCAGTTTCATCCCAACATCTGCCAACACTCTCTCTACTCACCAACTTCCCATCCGTACGGTACGGACTAAAATGCTCTGTATCCGCCATTGCACTTGTAGTAGGAATAGAGCCCATCTCAGATGAAATCAAAGACAAAGACAGACAGAAGAACAGTATACTTCAGCTAGCAGCAGAGAGCCAAGAACAATCTCTCTAAAGCAAGTGAGAGATAATCGAGAGAGTACACTACCTTCAATCAACCCACGATAAGACCATATCGTTAAACGGCGAAATGGACATTTCCACGCGATGACCTCGACGCGGAGATCTGCAATCGAGAAAAGCAAATAGCGTGATGTAAGGTAATTGATAGCTTTGTGATTGGTTCCAGAATCTTTGGCTGTTGGATCGGTCGGCGACACTTTCTCCTCGGTGAGGTCTGCATTTTGGGCTTGATAGATTGGGTTTAGCTTGGCTAAGAGCTTGCTCACGTGCTGGAGCAGGTACTAACCTATTTTTCCAGAGAACAGATGCCCAAGTACTCTTCTCTTGTTGTTGATATATTATTTCATTCGGGATCCATGTGATATGCAATAAATTAAGCATGAGCAGGCGCTTCGAACTCCATTGCTTCCTCTCATCACCTTGCAGTCTGTGTACCCACAAATTGCACTAGTCCAGCTAGCCATGCAATCTCCCGTAACTTTACTTCAAGTCCTTCTTCCTCAAAAGCTTTCTATTCAAGTCATACTCTGGAAAAGCTATTCTTCTTTAGTTGGCGTTCTTCTTCGTGCTTTTGCAAAATCTAGTAATAAAGTGTTAGCAACGTTATTTCCACATGAACAGCTCACAATGCTTACCTATCCGAGCGTTTTCCTGTTGTCAAATCGATCACTTCATCGTCTTCCTTTAATCCTTTGCAGCCATCTCAACTTCCGTAACCTGTTGCACCATATCAGCAAAAAATATACGTTGAGATGTCTGATGTTATATTACTAGTGTCATTTACCACCGGCTTCGGCTTTGGCTTCGGCTTTTCCTTCGACTTTTGCTTGGAGTTTCGAACATGATGGATATTTTCGCTCAAGCTAAGCCCACTGAGAAGATAGGACATGTCGTCATCCGTTCTTACCCTGGTTGAATGTTTCATTGCTGCAACTTGGAGATTTTCGCCGGTCTGGTCGGGATGTTTTCTTGTACTTTGGCTTTCTGTGTGCTGCTGATTGCGATGTGTATCTGCCAACTTGAGAGCTTGAAGGTGAAAAACGAGTTGAATACACCAAAGGGATGAGGCAGAGCTGCTTACACTTGGTAACAAGAAGTAAATGGAAGAAACGAAACTCATCCTTTCCTTTTATATTCTGGCATCGTAGCCCTCTTTCATCGCAAACCTTCGTGAGTCATTTTGCCACCCTCCTGTTGTTTCTTTCCAGCGCGCTTGCTGTTATGTCCAAGCTAATATGCGGTTACCTAAGTTATATCAACGATCAATCGCCCTGCGCATGTGTGCCATCGTACTTGCGGGTATGCGCAACATCGCATTACATGGCGCGCCTCGGGCGAAGCCTCACTCTACTCGCCGCCCTCGCTGGGCTGGGGCAAATGCCTCACGGAGATCTCAAGCTCCTTGTCACATCCGGTTGTATCAGCTCATGGATGACCCGTCCAAGACACGTTCGGGATTCTTGTTCGCCTTGTTCTCATGAAACGTGGTTGCAAAACAAATTCGGAATCGGGAATAGGTACTGAGGCAGGCATACTTGTACCGACCTGCCGAAAGTAGAAGTCTGCCTCGCGCCTTCCCAACGATTTTAACAAGCGGTGAATAACGGCCCGGCCATGCCGTCAATAACACCTAGCAGCTGAGCATACCTCAATTCCACGAGTTTAAATATTTGACAACCTCGGTCTCGTTTCCGAGGGGACTAGTCTGTACATTCCTCAACAGAACCATGTTGCTTCTGGCTCAAATTCTCCTGGAGCACGAGAGTATTTCAATGGCTCAAGTATCACGACTATAGGCGTCAGGTTCATTGCAGCATTCAAAAATGTACAATTTTGTTATTGTGACGCCGCCAGTCAGCCCGGAACTGAAACCCCACCAGTCCTGCTCATGTCCAGCCCACCATCCCTTACAGCCCCCACCTGCGCAGATGCGCCGAACTCTGATGCTCATGCTCGCAGTTCTCAATTGCGGGTTTGTGCACGAGTTGGCCCCCTGAGATCTCGTCTTCTCGGTGAACAGCTCAGGCAAGCTACCAGCTCTATGAGAGGGTAACAGAGGGAATCCGCCTATTGAAGCTGTGAAAGTTTCATTGCGAACCCGTAGGTTGCGTCACGGTGGCCTTCTTTTGTCATCTGGATAAGCATGGCTCCAAGGCGTCTCCCCTCGCGGATACATACTCCTCGGGTTCTCAAGACACTTCTGGATACAAATTCCTCCACGCGTTTCTTTGTGTCTGTGTGATGATTGACAATGTTTGCATATTTGACGAAATGGCGCACAACGATCATGACGCAAGAGGTACCGCTGGCCGCCCGGTATCGCAGCAATTATCAGAAGAAGCTTCTCAAGCATGTTCAATACAGGCTAGATCCAATATTTCACCTTCAATGGAAACCTTTAGGTCAGCATCTAGATCTAGAGCGCATACCACACCCCACGGGTCTTTTGTTGACCGCAAGTCACATTTGAAATCTCTCAGTCTCAACCTAGGGCACGACGACTCGTCAGAATATATCTGTGACAACCAGCGAGGGCCACATTACGAGCAACCACGGTACTCTCCCGGTCTTAACCAGTATCTATTCCTAACAGAAACACTTCGATCCGGTGGAACATATCACAGAGAAGACGGGACTTCGTCGTCCTCATCGTTCATAGGCCAGCTGCATACGCCAGAATCGAACGACTCCGAGGAAGTCCTGTGCGTCCACCCTTCCAAATTAGAACGCCACGCGCTGATGTATGCATATATAGTGTAGAATCGGCTCTTAATCCTGCAGGTCAGGACGTTCAGGCGCCGAAGGATTCCGGAACGAATGCCTCTGATATGAAGTCGGACCCAGATTCTACATTCTCCTGCGATCAGAATTGCGACGAAGATACAAAGCGTCAGCTGCAGGAAGGCGAGGGCGAGCACGATGATCGTGACTGCGATATGGATGATTTAACCACCGACGAGTCTGAGGACGACAATGAACTGGTCGCACAATCTGAAGGATACGAAGCTCTGGTTATCCAAGCTGTGGGTGGAGATCTTGATCTTGCTGCTCGCCTCATTCCTCAACTTCATGCTATGTGGTACCAGGAAAGGTCTGCCGTGCTTGGACCCTGGCAGTCAGGATTTACCCAGCATGGACCCGGTGCTGGCAATGGTCATGTTGGTTCAGCTGCCATGCACATTTTCAGTGCCGGCAATTCGGGCAGTAACAAAAGTGGAAACGGAGATAGTAATGAGCAGCAGGACAATCAAGACCACGGACAGGATGAGCAACAACAAGACGGAAATGATGACGATAGGTCAGGCGGGCCGAAGAAGAGAGCAAGATCGATCTCCAACGAACAGCAACATTTCGCATGCCACTTTCACAAGAAGGACCCTGAGAAATACAATGCATTTCATTCTTCGGAGCAAGGTGGCAAAGCACCGTACAGAACATGCGCTGGGCCGGGCTTTACTAGCATTCGTCGCTTGAGGTAAGTTTCCAAAGGCACATCCTATGGCTCTTTCGGTTTCTCTGACCATACCCAGGGATCACTTCGAGCGAGCACACCTTGGTGTTCAATGCGAACGCTGCTCCCATATTTTCGAGGGGTCCCCAGACCAAAGAGTTGCGGATCTTAACACTCATCGACGGGAAGGATGCGGAAAAAACTTGGCCTCGGTGAACGAGGGCGTCACTGATCTACAATGGAATCATATCAAGGCCAAGACTAGGGGCAAGAAACCTGGTGGGAAAAGCGCCCCTATAGCAGAAGTACAAAAGTGGAACGAAATATGGCGAGTTCTGTTCCCAGGAGATCAATGTCCAAGTCCATGTAAGCTTCCATCACGACCCTTCTTCCCTTCAAATACAGACTAATGCAATCAAGGGTTTACTTCCACTTCAGCTGCCGATTTCTCACTCTCATCCGTCGAATTGCAGACCTCGGAATATAGGAAGTGCTACAGGGAGGCGACCCTCGATGCCCACCGTACTACAGCTGGGCTAGCCCAAGTCAACCCCGAAGATGTCGCAGTCAAAGGATTCAAATTATGGCACACTAAAGTCCTCGCGGAACGAGGATTATCACAACTACCAATACGAAATCCTGTAATCCTGTCCAGCTACCCGACTGTGACCAGTCACAACAACGAAACTGGGTCGCAATCGACGGTTCCTCCCGAGCTTCCACCGCTTGAACCGACCATACCGCTCTCCTATCCCCGAGCCTCTGGATCAGGACCTATATTCAGCAGCCAGCAAGCTGAGCAAATGATTCCAGATGACGAGAACTACCATGCTCGATCCAGTAGCGCTCCGGAAATCGCTCCAATGTACCCTGAGTTCCAATATAACATCCAGCAAACGAGGCGTCATCCGGATTTTATATTCCCAGATTCAACTTTTGATTTTCAAGATGTTCCACCTGACTCCTTTACACAGGCCAACTTCTTACCAACGGCGGCCAGTTTCGGTGCCTCCAACTTTGGACAAAGTTCTGAGCATCTCGCCAAGATCCATCCAATCACGGCAAAATCTTCGCCCTACGACAATAGACAGCTTCAAAATCATCCTCTAGCAAGCAACGCAACCCACAATCATGCATATATTTCTAATAGCATGCCGGGCATGGGTCACCACTCGCAGATGGATGGTCCAAACTCAAAATTTACGCAGCAGCACGCCAATCTTCAGAAGAACAAGCAGAACGACCGCTACCAGCCTTGGCCGAACAATTCAGATCAATACGGCAACGTTCAGTAAGGTCCTTAGTCGGATACTGTTCCGTCCCATGAGAATTCTCAGCGAAATAAACCTCTCATCAAGCGAGTAAAATGGCCTCTGGAGTGAATGGAGGGATCAAAACCGCTGGAATGGAGTAGGGTGGAGGGACCAAATATCTGCCCGGCTGGATTGGAGGATCCCTCTAATTGGCTGGATGGGAGTGCAAACTGAGATCGAATGGAGTGGTTCCGGAATGTAGAAAAAAGGTCATCGTGACTTTTCTTTGATATTTATGAACGTATTTGATACGAAAGCAAACTCTGAGCTCGTTTCAAAGATGTGTAACTTAAGCTTCGACGGCATATGATTATCACGTGAATGCCACTCTTTACGTACCTAGGGATTGTTTGAATTCAATAGACGCATGGTAAAAGCAAGACATCCTCTTGAATCTGTCTGATTTTTTCCCTCTTCCAATATCTTCACGGAATTCATGAACTGGGTTCCGATATTTTGAGCGTGGAACAAAGGTAGAATAGCGGGAACTAAAATAGTGGGCACCCAATATACCTTCCCTCACAAATTCCTCAGTCCTAGTCCACTCTTCTGAGTTGTCCTCGCCGCTTCACCATGGAGCCAAACAACGATGAAAATAAGAACCCACCTACCAACAAGAACAGATCATCTGCTGAGGAGGCCGACCCAATCGATAGAGATCAAAAGCTATCCCTAATCAACCGCAAATTCCTAAGCGGACGAGCGTTTGAACCACTTCCGGATCGTGACAATTTCCTTGGCTTCCGCCCACAGTACTTCTTCTTCTACGGCTCTCTTATGGATGCTAGGCAACTTCGCAAGATACTTCAGCTCCAAGAAACTCCCGTCCTTCAATCCGCTAGCATTGTAGGGTGGCATATAATGCTATGGGGCCAATATCCTGCTTTGATCTTCAAAGCTAATACCATTACTCATGGAATGGCAGCTCTCAGGGCGGCTTTTATTGGTGAGTACAGGAGCAAATCGGTTGTCAGGAGTTGGCGTGTATAATGGATCTTATCTGCTCGGATAGACTTGTGACTTAATTTTGGAATGCAATCACTTCACCTCAGATTCTGGAATGAACATCTTTGACACCCAAATTCACAAATTGATCTTCAGCAGGCTAACTTGCGAATGATAAGTATGCGACTTCTTGGAACAAACATAGCCGGTTACGCAGCAGCACGTCAAACATTTATCCCATGCAACCAAACCTCCTGCTCCACCCTCGCAGAGAACGTACTAACCCCCAGAATCTCCCTCATCTGCCTATTCCCAACAAACAACGTATTCCTCGCTACCCACCACCTGATCCCTTCCGTGCAAGGTGGACTCGTCAGAGATCCCATATACGTCCAGAAATCACTGAAAAGATTAACCTCCCTGAGGGCTTGATACACATCCATGTCCATTGGTATCGTTTCTTGGGAATCAAATCCCGGAAGGGACGTGGTGTTGGAGGATGAGGAGGTTGATGGGAGGATTTGACTAAAGAACGGGGAGTCAGCATTCCCCGGATCGATCCGGATTGCGATGACACCGGCTTCGGCACCGGAAGAGTCGGTGTGTACGAGGTGTAACTCGGCTTTTGCGCGGTCACCTTGTACGGAGTGGTCGGCTGGAGCGTGGATGTGCCATCCTTTCAAATACAGCGTTGTGTTCTGATTATTGGCGTCGAGATAGGTGAATGATGGCGCCGAGGAGGAGCTGGAGTCTGAAGTAGTGTTGGAGGACGGGTGGGTGGAGGAGGAAGAGGAGACGGAGAAAGCAGGCCCGTATCCCCAATTTGAGAGTGTGCCTGGGACCGAGGAGTAGGTTGAGGTGGAGAAGGAGGGGAGGTGGGCTTGTGAGAGGCCTTGAGTGAGGAGGAGTTGGATGGGAGATTGGGTTGTGCCGGTTTGGCAGGTTGTGTAGTCTGGGGTGGGTTAATTGAGGTTGGAGGAATGAAAGTCGAGATAAGTTAAGATAGATCGAGGTGAAAAAGGAGAAGGGGGAAATGTTGAGCTTGTCTGGAAGAAGATTACATACTTGAGTTCACCATTCCCCAATTGTAGCTTGCTTCATATGTCCAGTCCTGTGTCCCTCCTGCGCGCTTGTTGAGTGAGTGGCCGTGGAAATCATGTTGTGGGCAGGCGGTGATGGTTTTGATAAAAGCTGGGAGGACGGCAAAGTTAAGGAGGAGAGAATACATGATGAAATTGACGATAGTCCGTGATGAGGAGAGGTGTAGAAGAAAGATACTTATTATTATCATCTGAGTTCATATGCAAGGTGATGTGACTGGGTCTTTATACTTCATCCTCATTTTGGATGTCAGATAGGCTTTCATCTCCGCGTCCGCCTTGCGAGACATGAACATCATGAAGATCTTAGCCATCTGATTGAACGCGTAGGCTCTTGGCAGATATAAAGTTGCGCCAAGCATTTCCGAGGCTGTGTGGAAGGCATCCAAAGAAACAAAACAGTCTGGAAAGAGGTAGTCTAATTGAAACCCATGTCAAGCTTTCGTGATGTCTCGGCCTCATTGTGGCTGGGAGCTTGGAACTCTGAATCCGGGAGCTTGGATGCTGATCTCCTCTCCCCAATGTCTGATGCCAAGAAAAAGTATAAAATGGCCTAAATCAAATTTGGAAATGACGCAGATACTTGGCAATTGAAAAGAAACAAAAAGCTTGGAATTGAAGGATTGGGCGACGAGAAATGTACCTGCCAAGGGTTGTCACGAGGCATCTTGACTCAGAGCTCGCGGAGGGAGGTCGAGGCTGACAGCTTTTCTGTGGCGCCGAGACTTGTGAGCTAGAGGAAAGCAGGAAGATATCGCGTCGCCGAGGAAGGCGCATTTGAGAGGAATGTCAAGTTAATTGAAAACGCTTGATGAGCACTTGAGGTTCGGCATGTAGGGAAAGAGCGACTGAGGCGTGACAACCAACATTGGGAGGGAAGCTATTCTTCGAATTGCAATCGAAAATCCCGATCGGTGTGCTGCGGGAAATAGAAGATTCCACTGATGGTTCAAGGTTGACCTGGACTCAGATGGGAAGTTTCGCGATAAAAGTCTATCGCAGAGATGGATTGAGCCGAAAGTCGTCGTTAAGGGGTAGCTTGATGGCCCATCCAGTCTCAGCAACAATGCGATACCATTAATCTGGTTTGAATTGCTTAAGTTCGACCCTTTAATTTGCCTCGACGATTTGAATTGTTGATTAAGAGTGATGGTTGTGAGGAGGTTGGGGTGTGAAGGAAGTCACTACCCCGCCATTCTTACATATGCCCGTACCTGCACACTTCAGAATGAGGCTAAGATTAATCTTAGCTGCTGCCAGATTTAGATTTCAACCTCACCTCTTCCAACATTATTGCAATCTGTCGGGTCAAAGCCAGCATCGCCTCCCAACACCGTGTAAATACATTCGAATCGAGCCTCGTGGATGCATGGCCCGGTCTGCAGCAAGCAGTGCTACACTCGGTACCTTGAAGCCACGAGGTGGAGATGGACAGCGACCGACCTCACTATTCCATCCCGGAAGACCACTACGAAGATACAGGGCAAAAAAGACTCCTTGAAATGACGTAAAAATGTCTACCTACAAGCTGTGCATCCCTCCAGAAAGAGAGCCTCAGGGACTTTTGACAACGGCCAGCCTGCAACCGAAGCGCGCCTCACCGAATCTAACAGCCGCCAACATGCACATTATAGACAATGGAAGATGGCATCTGAGCTTGAAATTAATACGGTAATGTACTTCATACAGCGTTTCATAACGTGGCTTTGGGATTAATCATGCAGATGAAGCTCTGAAGCGAGAAGTTTTTTGCTCGTTGACTCCCATTTTCGCAAGGAACAGAGATCCAATTGATAAGAGACGGGTTCAACTTCCGGTCTCATGAGATGAAGAAACAAGTGCTGTTTAATCATTGGCTATTCGAAGAAACATGATGCTGTGCAACTCAAAAGCTGCGAGGTCCCGTAATTCAGGGGCCGCCATGCGGCCCTGGTTGCAGAAGAAAGCTGTTGAAGAAGTCCTAAAATACAGAGCGTGTCTTATCATTGCCAACGGATGACTTGAATGTTGTCAATTGACTGGATGAAGGGGCGTTGCATAACTTGGGACAACTAGAGCTGCAGATGGAGGGTGCGTGCTGGCTGCAACATGGCCGTAAAACGCGACTTGGCTGTAACCCACGGGACTTCTCCTTCAAGAAGTATTTTGGAATTATGGCACAGTAAAGGTCTCTTGGTAGGACTGATATTGAGCCTTGACCAAGCCTCGACGTTGAAGACAGATAGGCTTGAGTTGTGCCACATCGTTGGGATAAGAAGGCTGCGTTTGCCGAGTGTGACGGTATCAACTTCAACTTCAAGACGAGAAGCCTTCATACATCACACTTGCGTGCCATTCACTTACAATAAGAGGTTGACGCCTTGCAAGTTGTCGCCTTGGATTTTAGTCGCGTTGTTGATTGCGCTAGCGTAATCAACCACCCTCCTCGGTTGTCTATAAAAATCCTCAACTGCGACATCGTGAGATCTTTTCCTCCACAACACGACACAATTTTCCTTCGCGAGCCCTGTGTTACGACTCAAGCTCATCGGTCTTCAAGTTCCTCTTGCGACCGCACAGTCTATCATAGACGTTCGTTCTCTCACCCTTCTCTTCTCAAGCTTCCTTACCACAAACAACATACCGTCAACCTTCAACATGCGTGCCTCCACGATCCTCACCGTCGGTACTCTTGCGCTCGTTGGCTCTGCCGATGTGCTCATTAATACTTTCACTGATGTGGTTACGGTAAGTTTCAATTCCTCTTTCCAATTCTTCTCTGGTCGCAAGATCAAGAGATCGAGACGCGCAATTCTTCCCGGTGCGCGCATGGCTCTGGCACAGTACCTCTTCCATTCAGCTCTTCCTTCACGCGCAACTAAATTTTGCTGACCTCGATCTTCTCAAATTTAGATCACCGTCCTGAGCTGCGAGCCCACCCGCACTGATTGTCCGGAGGGGTCCATCACAGTTACCTTGACTACGACCACCGCCGAGTGCTCTACAACTCCAACTCCCGTTGTTGTTACTCCCGGTACTACCCTCTCCACGGTAAGCACATATTTTCACAAGCTTCATTTCTCCTTCTCTCCCGCAGAACTGACGCGCTGGACGCGTCTCAATTCACTGGGCACGCGCAAATTTTCTTCTCAACACATGGGAAATGGTAGCTAACTTCACATATCCGCACAATAGTTTGCCTCAACTCCTGAGGTCTCTCAAGTCACCACCCCAGTCGTTGAGTCCTCTGTCTCAGTCGTCGAATCTCCCTCAAGTGTCGTCGTCAGCGAGTCAATCTCAAGTACCGTCACCGCCTCAATCGAGATCCCCGCGTCTTCTGAGATTTCTTCATCCGCTGCCCCTACCACTCCTCTCTATGTCTCTGTTGGTACCTCGGTCGAATCCAGCGCTTCGGCATCTGTCCCCAACAACGGCACCGCCATCTTGACTGCCAGCCCGTCATCCTCGACCATCGTCGCTACCACCACTACTCCTCCCACATATGCCGAAGTTCCTCCCACGACTTCGGCTTCAGCAACTCCAACCGTGTCTGGCAGCCCAGGTGGGAAGCTGGTCGTTCCAGGTCTGAACTTGGTCGCCTTGGCTATGGGTGCGATCATGTTCGGATAAAGTCCAACATCTTCCGTCTCGTCTGTATCTGACTTTGAAGGTGAGCCTCAACTTCCATCTCCCATCCCATATCCTCATCGATCTTATATACTGACATCAACACAGACCTGATGCAGCTTTCGCTAGCTTTCGAGTTTGTAATTTCAACATTTCCTCGTGCTACTGCAGCTTCTGTTCTCCTCGTCACACAACGCGTCACTTAATTGGGGAGTCTTCACAAGTTGCCAAGTAGGGTGTTCATACAGTGCGCACAAAATGGGATGGGGATTGCAATTCCTCGAGTGCCAAGCTTGCTTGTTGCAGTTCTTCTCTTCTGAATTGAACTCGCTCTCGCATAAGCTAATTACACTCGAGATGATTTGATTTTCGTACTTGAAAAAAATCCAATTCAAGTACCTTGAAACCAAATTTTTTGATGCCCTTGCCTGAGGGCCCCCATGTGACACAATTTTCGTGAATGTCCCACAGACACACCGTGACGCAGCTTTTGACTATAACGGTGGTTTCCACCGTACTTAACACCGGGGTTTTGTTGCATATCGCTGTCTGCGATTCCGCGGCGGAGTTGTTTTCTACTCGCTTTTGAAGTTTGCCGGAGAGTGATGGTGCGTCCACCCCACGCTGTGTCCGCCGCGGAATCGATCTCGACGACCGTGACGCTGCCTCCCACCGATATGCTCCGTCGAATGAAGAATCCCCAGGTTCCAAAGCCATGTTTTTGTTTCCGTGACGCAACTTATCATCGCCATACAAGTTTTCACAGACATGACATGTCTTGTCTTTCACTTTCACTTTCCTTCTTTCACACGTTGCACACACCTCTTCCCAACAGCAACACAAAACTGGTATTCTGATTCCCTTCGACATTCAATCAAGTCCCAATTCACGCCAATTTCAAGTCCTCAAACAAGAATTCTACGATAACTTGGTCAAAACGCAGCAAGTTGAAGATCGAGTACATTGCTTTCGGAGCACTGGGAAATTCTTTAAGAGTTGCACCAAGTGAGTTTGGAGAGCATACAAAGAGTTGGTTTGAAGAGGAGATGTGGTAGAGCTGTGAGTAGAGGATGATTGAGGTTACAGGAACGTTGGGGGAGACGGAAAACACATAGTGATATGGTTGAAAGAAAAGGAGCAAGAGAACAATGCATTCTACAACCTCAACCTGGCTACCTCAAACTTCAATTCAATACCCAATCCGACTACTGATATACCCCAGCTTCTCATTCAGCCCTCTCATCATATTGCTCCGGTCATAATCCTTCTCCCATCCCCTCCTCTTATCCTCCCATTCAAATCTCTGCTCAACCCTCTGCTGACTGTCCTCAATGCCTTTCAGCCTATCATTGAAGGCCTTTTCACCTAAAAAGAAGTTCTTCGTG
>FJOG01000004.1:1772903-1801176 GCA_900073065.1 Phialocephala subalpina | reverse complement strand
GGTTGCCCTATTTACATGAAAATGAATGTCCCCGCCGATATGGGACAATTCAAGGTCGTCGTCATCCGTCCACATTCATGCCTTAAGTACCTCTATCTGCATTCCCTCATTCCTCAAGGGCCTTGATCTTCGATCGCTTCCTCTCCTCTAACTCCTCTCTCTTCTCCAGTGCCGCAGCCTTTCTGCCGTCCTTCGGTTTCTTCCACATCTTCTTGTCTCTGTTCGCCTTGGCCCGAGCTATTTTGTTGTTGTATTGTGCTTCGAAGATGGCGATTCCGATGATGTAGTCAATCTTGTAGCCCCTCTTGCGGTCCTCCGTCTGCGAATATTGATAGCCCAATGCACCGAGTTCCAGATATTCAATATTCTCTTTCTTTCGGTAGTGGATGACGGAGAGTGCGACGTTCTTGGTGTTGCGGCGAACTGGGCGGTAGGGGTCGAATGATTTTAGTTTCGCGTAGTTAACGTGTTTTTCCGCAATGGGGAGTGCGTCGGTGATGATCCATGTCTTGTTGAGTAGCTTTGCTGCAAGTGGCCCGACGAACATGATGGATGCTGGACCGGAAAATTCCTCGCCGTTCATAAAGGAGTTGTTGAAATAGCCGATGATACCAGTCTCCTTGTCCATGTATAGCTCCAATCCATCCTCATTGCGAGCCTTCAGGTCAAGAGACACGATGGCGTACTTGATCTTCTCCTTGGAATTGTGATGGTCAAGGTTGATCTGGGCCCTCTGCTCGATGAGCTTCTGTGCCTCTTCTGCATCTTTCAATCTTGTGGCGATCATTCGGGTCTCTGCGGTGATCATCTGGACGTTGTTGGCCAAGATGGTTTGATATTGGTGGAGGTTCTCGATAGCTTCTGCTAGAGTGGGTTGTGAAAAGAGGTCCTCGTCGACCACATCTTCAGACTAATCTCGGGGTCAGTATTCTTCTTTCAGACGTTGGGGAAAGTCCGACGAGTAGCGGGACATTTGTAGGGAGACTTACCATCTCTTTCATATGTATCTCGAGATCCTTCGCCTGTGCTTCCTTACATAGTGCTTCTCCCGCTCTACGCGCAGTCCAATCTTCGAAGGTCTCGCGGGACAAGATGCACATTCGGAGCTTCTTGCTCTCATAGTCGCGTTCCTCGAGATATTTGTCCCATGCTGGTCCTTGGAACTTCGACGTAGGAAACGTTTCGATTAGCTCGCATATGTCTCCTTCCGGTGTAATCAGGCGGATGGTCGGGATTGCGTCAGTTGATTGTTCGAGGTCGTTCTTTGATATATCCAGTCGTTGAATATCCCACTTGCATGGGGTGATTCTCTTCGGTCGCTGCGCGAGCTCCATCTTTCGGAGAGTGAACGTGTTCTTGTCGGAGAGGTATTCCTTCATCGCCTCGAGGCCGTCGCGGAAATTGTTGAGCTTGTGATAAATCTTATTGATGAGATTGTCGTAGCGCTCTTCGAACGGTGCGGGTGTAAGTTCTTCCATGTCATCGGACTCGTCGGCCCAGGAAAAGACATCTGGAAGAAGTGCGTTGGCGGTCGCATCCTCGTATGTACTCTCGTCTTCGGAATCGGTCTCGTAGTTTTCGTCCTCGGTTGTTTCGTCCTCGGAATTGCTGTGAGAGATGGTCTTGTTAGTGGAGGTTGGAAGGGGGAAGCCGTATAGGTGATCGTCTTCCTCGTCTTCTTCATCTGAATCGGCCTCGGAGTCGAAGTCATCAGGAAAGTAAGGGCTGCTGCGTGAGGCTCGAATAACGTCCTTCTCGAGCTCCTCTAGCTCACTTAGGCTGCGTCCATCAGCTTGCATAAATTGCTCAAGCTCTTCTGTGATATCGATTTTTTCGTCGTCATTGAACGCCTTCTCCAATTCTTGCTGCTGCAGAAGTGCATTGTTTGCGCCGAAGACGTCGATGACCCATTGGTCATTATTATCTCGCATCTCTGCTGCCTCTGCCTTCCAGGCCTTGATGTCCGCCATCGCTGAGTCGTATTCGTCGTCGACTATGAGGTGCAATTTGTCTTTTCGCTTGGTGAAAAATTCCAGTTTATGGCTGTCGAGGCGGAGACTTCGATACGTATTTGCGCGTAGTCGGATAATCGCGTCCGATGCGTTTCCCAGAGCTGGGGAGAAGTATGGAGAATTTCTGTCGCTGAAGGTGTGTGAGTTGCGAAGGATTTTCAAATGCGCAGTCGGTGATTGCATTTTTGGCTCGAAGACTGTGGCGGGCTTCAGGTTCTCGCTTGTGGTCGCGAGGCTCGCGGTTTTGCTGGGCTCCATTTTTGGTGTTGCGTCACGTGCCGTTACTATTGTGGAAAAGGGGTTTCCCATGAGGGCTGCGGAACGGGTTAGGGCAGGGCTCGACAATAGTAACTTAGCGCGCAGAGGGTGACTCACTTTCTCCAGAAATTTCGATGATGTCGCCCACAGATTGGGACTTTGAAATGTCGGTGTCGAGATGAGATATCTTGTCGTGTCTGATGCCGATGTCGATTTCGATGTTTTGCTCTTTGGTGGTCGCTAAAATGTCGGCGACGGTAAGATTTGTTGAGAGGACTCGAGTTTTAGAAGTCTCGAATGCTGCTCGCTTTGTCGAAATGTAGAATGTCATGAGCGAGAGTCGGTGCACAGCCTTCCAGAGTTGCGCAATTTGATCGAATAGAATTTTGTTTTGGCAAGAAGTTGTCGAAATGTGTATCCCATTTAATGAATGAGGTAACGAAAGTCGTCATTCGTAGAATTGAAGTGAGAACCTGTCTCGAAAAGTGGTTGAGCGAGTGTAACTTGCTGCTGAGTGGAGTTGTTTTTTTGGCATGGAGGGAAGAAAGAGAAGGGATGCCCGCTGGGGTTTATAATGCGCACTTAGCTGAAGACGTGAATAACAGCTAGTAGAGAAAGATATGAGAACCTGTAATACCGTTTCGTGGGTCGGGAAGCGTATTTGGGCTAAGGCGAACTGGAGTTTTGGTGGTGCTGCACCAAACTTGACCCAACTGACCCAGTGCCAGAAGCAAACTTCACGGAATCACAACATCGTGGAGGGGCGAGAGTCGGTCAAATCTCTTTCATTTTCTGCCAATTCGTGGGAATTTTGATTCGTTTTCAGACGTCAATGTATCGCTTTTCTGTGTGACAATCTTGTCGGGCCGCCATTTCTAAGGACGGTCTAAATGCGGGAAGTAGCCGTCATGACAGATTCAATGGGACCGCTCCAATATATGCGACCAATGAAAGACGTTCATGAACTCCGGAAATTTGATGCGAATTTCTAAGGTAGTCCATGAGCGATCAGTTCCCTTGCAAGCACCTGTTCAAGGTTAGATTGTATTTCGACACGTGACAAGGGCTGTAACAAACCCGAGGTAATCCTCCTTGATGCTGGCAATGGCATACATGCCACCGACCTCTGCTCTCGTACCGATCAACTTGACACGAACGTGGGTACCGACTTCGATGACGGAGTCCTCGTTATTTGTGAATTGTGGTGGAGTAGCGTTGGGATCGAACTTGATGTCAGGAGGAATGAGCTGTAAATGTCAGCACTGCATTCAATCACGAAGGTATTACACCACTGACATGCGCAGAAACGAAAAGAGGAAGGGGTCCAGCATCAGCGAAGAAGCCAACCTGGTTGACCGACGTGACAATAGCGTCGACCTGTAATAGATGTGAGCCAAGATCGAAATCAGATCTCAAGTCAATGCCTTACGGTCTCGCCCTTGAATGGTCTCCAAACCACAGCGCGATATCCAACCGTGAACTCGGCCAATCCGCTACCTGGTAGGATGCGACCTTCAGAGATATTGAAAGTATCCATAATTGTGATAATAAAGTATCGACCGGTGCAAGTACCCTCTACATCCTTCAAGAGCTTGCCTGTGACCAACTCGTGCATGTTACGGCCGAAGTATGAGGGATGCAGAGTGACCTGCCGCTCGAGGTTGTAAAGGAAGAACATCGTGGGGGAGAACAGCGAGCAGCGACTGTGTGGAAATGTGTATTTTGTGTGTGTTTTGGATGGTATGCGATCTTGAAGGAGCGAAAGGTTCGTTCAAAGGAAATCGAGGCAAAGTCAAGACTTTGTCGGACGTGATCGAAGGTGAGCTCCGAAGAGCCACTCGAGAGTGAACTGATCCACCGCAACCTCAAACACGTCGCTCTAGACCTATGAATATAGCCCTCCTGATCGCAAGACCTGCTCTGATCCTGTAGATATAATGCGCGCGACCACTGACGAAGTCTGCCGTTGTCAGTTCAGAGCGCGCACGAGCTCCAGGTAGCAAAGCAACCTACACTGCTCAAATGAATGGCGGCGCAAGGACTGAACGCTCTGGCACTTCTCTGGAGATGTCACAGAGATCGCACAGAGGTAGTCGATGCTTCGTTGGGTCTGTGGACGAGGTGTATGGACCAGGTCGTCGCCGATTCAAAGGGATGTTGTTGCGCGCGCCTTCGCCAAGAATTCGAGATATTTTATTGTTGGTGATGGAAACTTCGCCACACTAGCGTAGGTTTAAGTATGAGGCTGGGACGGAAACTTTCCTTCGGCATGAAGGGAACAACTGCCAGCAAAGGTAGCTCATCCACGACGTGCTCATCTGGAATAACCGACATTTCCTCGGGAACTTGGAAAGCTAAACAGTGCTGAAACTCGATCAGTCTTCGATAAGAGCCTTGAAAGATTCCCAGTATGATTGTCGAGTCGAGAGATGATTTTGTGATGAGACCAGGGAGTTACGGTTTGGTTATCAGAACGGATTTCCATTTTCCTATTGTTCCTGTCGTTCGCATTGTTCCTGAAGTCAGGATCAGGAGGAACATCTCTTTCTTTGTTCTTTTCTGTGAAGGGAGGTTTGGTGGGATGTGGAACCTTCTCCCCATCTCTCAACTCTTGCCTTCAGAAGAAAAGAACGTTGTAGGAGATCGAGAGGCCATTCTTGCCGATATTGCGGCTAGACATGAACCTGTTGCCGAAGATAGGGCTGAGGATGAAGAGGAGGAGAATGGTTGAAGAGGAGGGGGAAGGTTGAGGAAGAGGAGAAGGGGTAAGGATGAAGAAAAAGAGTCAACTGTCATATACAAAAGGCTCTATTTGCTCTTGAGCAACTCTCCCTGTATGTGGTGTGAGTGAGGTTGTCCGTAACGTTGATAGTCTTAATAGCAGTTTGCAAGCTTGGAGGGTTCAAATGGCGAAAGAGCTGCTTTTGAATCAGGTTGTCTTCATTTCCTGGACAAGTAGAAAGATTCGGGGACTCTGGCACCACCAGAATGGAACCCCAACGCAAACAGAAACATATATCTTCATTCATTCATCTTCACGTGACCTTCTTCTGAACAACGATTCCATATATATCGTCACACTCGGCTCACACACCCGTGCATGGGCAGTTATCCCTGTATGTTCTTCGAATGTTCCTAGAGTTCTGGTAATGTAGCGTATCACTTATTGCAACACCACGAGCAAGATATGCCGAGTTTTAAGTAATTAATTGTTAGTGATAGATACTTCGCCTCGCAGCCGTAGCTTTGGGTATAAGACGAACTCTCCACACGACACTCTGCCGAGCCTAGGCAGGGAAGCACATGCATCCATCAGTTGTGATGCGGTGATGCAAATGGGTAATGATACGATTCCTATCCGCAACACCGAATACCTCCTATTATCCCAACATCGCACAGTCGTTGACACGACGTCCATATAACTTGTTGTCACGCCAGGAATGATTCTGCGGAAGCACTGACTTTCTCCACCCTTTCATCGCCTACCACTTCATCCCTCCCAACCTTACGAGTTACACGTCAACCCTCTTCAACTCTTTCCTCCAAAATGTCTCTCGACCTCGAAAAGCAGCTGACCTTCGTAAGACGATATCTATGCACGAATCTGGCACCCGCTGATGGCATATAGTATGGCGCATACCACCACAATTCCGTCAATATCGGCATACATATGTGCTGTGTTCCTTTGATTCTAGCTACCAGCTTACTCCTTGTACGCTCTGCAGACTATCTCGCAGATGCCATACTGATAACTTCCTCCAGGCGACGAATTCTCCTACCTTAATACCTCTGCCAGAATGGCTCACGATTCCCTACCTACCTCCCAACGCCGGAACGATCGGCGCCGTTCTCTATGCTGGGTTCTATATGCTCCTTGAGCCATTCGCAGGAACGTGTCTTCTGCCAGTGATCATCGGCTGGACCGCGTATGCGAATAAAATGACTATCGAACACACATCCACCGCCAACCAAGTCTCTATTGCGGTCTTCGTCGTCTCTTGGATCCTACAATTTGTTGGGCATGGTGTCTACGAAGGGCGAGCTCCAGCACTCCTCGACAACCTCCTCCAAGCTCTAGTCTTGGCCCCGTTCTTCGTTTTTATGGAATTTCTATTCAAGGTCTTCGGATATAGACCCGAGCTACAAAAGAGAATCAACGTCGCGGTGGAAAATGAGATCAAGAAGTTCAAGGCCGAGAAGGCCGAGAAAGCGAACGGAAATGGAGCTGTCAAGAATGGCAAGGCACAATAGATCAGCATTCTCTTCCTCCGAACATACGCAAAGTCAGGCACTGAAAGGATGAATAGAAGAGGCAAGAGATGGCAGATGGGCAGGTGATACGGCCGACTCGAGAAAAGAGTGAATTGCGGGGGGAAGTTACGGGGGGCTCCGAATACGTTGAAAGAGCGGCGGAACGCGAAATATTTTGAGAAGATGTACACACAACGATCATGATGAGCATGGATGGGTGTGAGCATGGGACGGTACAAGGCGCTTCTTATTCTCTTGGGACGATTGCCCTAATACTCGATTCCGACCCAGCACGACTGCTCTATTGTTTTGCGACGACTTTCGTTCAGCCGATGAAGCTTTGTTCTAGGTGTTAGTCAATGTCAGTCAAAGAATGAATCAACGAGTCACAATGCAAAATCAAAATATGGAACAAGAAGTTTCTTTGTGGTGTATGTATATGCAATTCATTCATTATGTTACTAATTCCGGCACGCCTTGCTTTCTCTAGGATCCAGCCCCGAGGACTTTTCAAATTACAGCAATCACGAATCGAACTTAACTTCCTTCGCCATCTGTCTTCAGAAACTACCTTTCAGCATCTCAGTACCTG
The DNA here is from genome assembly GCA_900073065.1 of Phialocephala subalpina. NCBI lineage: Eukaryota > Fungi > Ascomycota > Leotiomycetes > Helotiales > Mollisiaceae > Phialocephala > Phialocephala subalpina. Next base: position 1,794,063 of record FJOG01000004.1, on the reverse strand, counting down.
TACCGAGATCGCATTTCCGGCATCGGCTCCCATGAGTTCCTATCGATGAGACCACTAGCGAGCTCGTCGACCTCTGCGCGGAAGAGCGACATGTCGCTTCTCGAAGCCTTTCGTTCTCGTCCGGCATTCACCGGAGAGACAGGAGACCATGGACCTACCGGACTCGAAAGCGGCGACACCTGAGTATCACCTCTCCTCCTCCTCGAAGGTACCTGTGACGCAACATCTTTCCTTGGAATCTTGTGTGTCCGCAAAGGAGGAACTGGCAATGGCTTCTCAGGCGGCGGTGGTAAACGTCCATGACCCGTCTGCGGCATCTTGCCCCAACTCTCAAAGTTGATACCCGGTTCATAGTAGTAAGGCTCAGCCTCCACAGGAACAGGAGCTGTTCGGAACATTGAAGGATTCGCACCAGAGGAGTTAATAACAGCAGCCGCAAGACCAGGTTCCGGCATCGCCGAATCCCGATCTGCCTTCCTCCACCCGTAGCCTTGTGCGGCAACAGTGCCCTGAGCTTTCGCCCACTCGAGACTAGTCGCGTGGTTTAGTCTCGGGTTCCGCTGCTCTCGAGTGGGAATAGGAGCAGGTCGTGGTCTTGAAGCAATAGCCCGCTTAGACAGACGGGGAGGTTGGTACCCACGCGCTCGTTCGAGAGTCTCGAATTCTTCGATACCGCGAGCACAGCATAATCCAGAATTCGCAGTCCGACTCATCTGATCCGGTCGTCGCCGTTCGGCTATACATAACGTACATCTAAACACCTCTTTCCTTTTCTCGCGTCGCTTTTCTTGCATCCGTTCCGCTTCGCGTTTGTTGTGTGCTTCTCTTGCTTTTGCTTCGAGTTTTTCGCGGTGGAGAGCAGAGGTAGCGTCGATTCTTGAACGGTGTGAGGTTTCCCTTTCTAAACATTTTGGGCATTTGGAATAGATGAAATTCTTACCTGGTTTTTGGTTGCAACGGACTGTTTGAGAACGGGGTCCGCAGAATAAGGTGCGAATGAAGGACTGGGGTCGGGGATTTCGTTCTTGTCGGGATAGTTGGCGGAGGAAAGAGGAACAGGGAACGTGAGATTCCGTGCGGTGGTGGCAGAGATAGGTGGTTATTGTTATACACATCTTGTATATATATTTGGGTTTGTTGGGGGGAAGAAAGAACTTGCTTGTTTGGATGAGTGATGACGGTAAGTGTTGGAAGGTTCTTGGTGTTGTATTGCGGTAAGGAAATGTGAAGATAAATGGGGTTTGAAATGAGGAGGGATATATGGTTGTTTTGATTGCGCTGTTCTGTTTTTTTGGTGTTATTCTTTGGGGACATTTCTTCGTGCTGTTGTTGGAGCCTTTGTTGAGAAAGCTTTCAATGGTGAGTTCTCTATTGTTCTACGTTATCGGTTCTTTCTTGGTCTCAATGCCTTTGTAGTAGTCTCGCCGTTGAAAGAAGAGCCTTAAAGTTGATGGCGTTTGAATGCTGAGGTAGCTGAGTTGGTGAAGCATCTGGGTCATAGAGCCCGTCATGTTATCTCGCCCACATTGCAATGCTTTTGTGAGGTCCATCCAGCAAACATCTTGAAGTCCCTGGGGCAATTCCCATTTTCGTTGCACATCTCACTCGGTATAACTTCGTACGCACCGTGTAGTCTTGGAGGCTTATCTTTTTTTTGGACTAGCTCAGTGAATGGCTGGACTTTAGTCCACTATTTTGTCGTCCCTAATCCATGAATTGATGTCCTATATTTGCGAGCACACTGACACCTTTTTGTTGCACATCGACTGCGGCGCTACGCCGTCCGCAGACCTACACAAACATGGCTTAGTGGCAATGCTTGTAACACGTGACAGCATACTTTTTTTTGCTTAGTTATTGGGGTTCGTTTGTTTTATTCGTGAGCTACTTGCATCTGATGAGAATAGCTTCGTGTTTGGCAGCCTACTAAAATAGTTCTCCACGGTGAATGGAGGTAAGTAAATATAACTTCAAAACGACACGGATTCTTGTTTCTAAACTGTCTTAGCGCTTTCAACCACCCAGACTTGTCAGGAGAATGGATAAGGTACGTCGACCGCCGTTTCTTTCATCTTGACTTGTCTACCACTATGGGATTCTCCGAAGAACCATCTCCGCCTTGATCGTCTCTGGCGGCCTAATACCCAAATTGGTGTTAATGTAGAGCGTCTTACATTCTTGACAGCCCTAGAAAGAGACTTACCTTCTCATGTCTTCTGCTCTCACCACTGGGCACTTCGCAGTATCAGAAAAGTGCGCAAAGAGCGGGTACGGCAATACAAAGCTCCCGGTGTGACTTACAGTCATGTTTACTTCTGCAGCTGCAAGGGTTCACATTTTGATTGTTGCCACCGGGTCAAAGGTCGCCCACGTGGAACCTTATGTTCATGGTGCATTTGATTTTGGAAGACTTCACGATATCGAAAGACTTCATTATGGGGGATGTGACGTTTTACAGATGATTACCCCGCTCTCCGGAAGGACACTGTTCGTCATGATGGGCACATCTATCAACGGGTAGCTGCACCTAAGATGGTTCCAGGTCGAATTTGGCCTTATTCATTGATCCCACGTTACCAATAATGGTATCTGTTTCCAAATGGCAACCCAGTCAAACTCCCCCCTCCCTCCCATTTCAAGGCTTATATCTATCCGCACCGGAAAAACGAGGGCCAATAATTGACGTCGCTCAGTTACAGGATAAACTCCCGCATCAAGCACTGGAATAACAAGACATTTGCTGATGGCTGCAAAGTTTGTTCTGAATCACCGCATTGCACGGCTCGTCGGACTGAATTTCAAATCGATGTCAAGGATCTTGGAGCCAATGGCACAGCGTTAATACTATCTCGCTGGGTTGACTCGAGTAACAGGAATAATAGCACGATTACGAGTGAACATCGGCGGTATCACGGCGATCCCAAATTTCAGGAATTCAAGCACGCTTCCATAAAGGAGCATTACTAAAAGGACGACACAGTTGACTTGCTCGTGCCAAAGAACCTGAAACCCCTGTACACAGTTCCTTGAACATCATAGAAAGAACGATGGTGAGGTACAATGTTGCGAAGACTAGATGCATTGAGGTCGAGGTCACAATCATAAAAAGGCTTCACGAGGTGGATATTAAGAAGAACTGCCCTTCCTGGCTAACAAATAAGTATGACTTTATTCTCGTTTCTCAATGGCCGCAAAACTTGGGTTCAAGGACCTTTGAACCCATCGAGAAGCATATCTACTCCAATCCGCTTTTCGCCTCTCCAAACCGGCGGACCTGGAATCTTGTATGTCTATGTATACAGTCAGCAAGAGGCACTATCATCCAAAAGCATGCGACATATACTCACAGTGAGATTGCTCACGTTGGCCGCATACACGTCAATATTGACCTCCGGTTCTGCAATCATCAGCTTCGTTGCCCGCCTCAAGGCCACATTCCACTGCCCTAAGACTAGAGACACTTACGACTCATGTTCCACACGCCAGGAATCTTGGCATAATACTCCTTCCCAGGCACCGCTGTTCCATTCCCACTTACAACCAAATGAGCACACTCCGGATAGAACTGCGGTCTATTCGCGATATGCAACGCAATAATTTCATGCCTCACGATATAATTTCCTGGCTTCAAATCTTTCGGAATGGTTTCAGTCCACAGATCAGGTGTTCCATCCCAATTCTGGAAAGCTCGCTGGCCCCATTCTCCAGTCTGGATTGTGCCTGAGAGAAGTCCATGCTCTGCAATCTTGAACCAGTTCGCGGTTGTGAGGTTGAGGGTTGAGCAGGAGGCACCGCAGTCTGCTAGCCACAACACCATGGGCCCAACTGTATGCAACCAGTAGTAGTATACTGCTGTGATGTTGTCGCCTGCTCTAATGGGGATCGCAGATGGCGCGGGGTCTCCGGGATAGTTGCATGAGAGGGACATGTTATCGGGTTGGAAGATGGGATCTATCGTGATCCACTTCCTCCCCACGAGCCATGGCTGTCCGTCTTGGTCTGTTGCTGGCTCATCGGGCGTGTACCTGTTGGGTGTCAGTTGACGGTTTTCGAGAATCATTCGTGCATCGAAAAGGATGTTCGATTCGCACCCTCTGTACCAGATACCGTCAACAGTGTAGTTGGACGTCCCTCCATGAGCTTCAGCAAAGCCCACGAGCGCCACGGAGAACCAGAACAGGATTCTTTCGATCATTGTCACCACGATCCAGAATCAAGAATCGAAAAGATAATCACTGGGGAGAAGCGACGTCGATATGGAGAAAATACCCAGAAGCGAGGAGATCATATCGGCATTGCGTAGCGTGCCTGGGACATGCTCCTTTTTCAATCCGGCTGACTCTTCACCTCCATGTTTCTTCCGAATCCGGCAGCCGGTCATTCCAGAAGCATACCGATTGTGGTTTTAAACAAAGGTACGCCATCAATGTTCTGCGGGGAACGGTGTTGCGGGCTTCAGCCTCAAGTGATCGACCAGGGTTGGGTGGCTCCCCTGCACTCGGCTAAAGAGGGGGAAAACTTGACTTCGGTTCAAGCTTTTTCAGGCTAAGGAACATAGATGAAATGATATGTGGGGTTTTATCAGAACTTTCGATGGGATGGAACATTGATGGTGGGTGGCATACAAATTGTTCTTCTCTCGCACCTCTTGGCGGGATTGGGGCCCCGCCGAATTGTTAGGTTTACTTGAGGATTTTGAATCTTGAGAGATGCAGCTCTTCAACGTCTTGGTGAGGCTGGTGACAGCTGTTTCTGTTGTTTCCGCAGCGGCAATTACTCAAGTCTCTAATTATGGGGGAAGTACGACCTCGAAGGCCCAAATGTAAGTACCTCAAAAGCCCCACATTCTACCTTCCCACAACTGATCTGTTCTGCTTAGGTGGGTGTATGTCCCAGACACAGTCAAATCAGACGCACTTGTGGTGGTACTACACTCTTGTCAATCAACAGCACAATCATACTCCAGAAACTCTAAGATTCCATGGATTTCGGGGTCAGACAAGGGAGGGTATATCTCGGTCTGGCCATCGAGCCCAAACAGCGGGACATGTTGGGATGTTTCTAGCAAGGCTTCGCTTTCTCATAATGGTGGTGGAGACTCGAATGCGATTGCGAATATGATCACGTACGCGCTTGAGAAGTACAAGCTCAATGCTACGAGAGTGTTTGTCACAGGAGGGTCATCTGGAGGTATACATGATTATGTTACGAGGGGAGTAGAAAGCTGATGAATAACAGCAATGATGAGCAATGTTCTAGCAGCCACCTACCCAGAAATGATCTCCGCCGTCTCCCTCTACTCGGGCGTAGCAGCCGGTTGCTTCGTTGGGGGAGGAGTAGATCAATGGAACAACGCCTGCGCCAACGGTCAATCCACCGGTACTCCTGCAAAATGGGGAGATACGGCCCGAGCAATGTACCCAAGCTACAATGGTACTCGACCAAAGATGCAAATCTGGCATGGATCAGCGGATACGACCCTCGCTCCGCAGAATTATCAAGAAGAATTGAAGCAATGGACGAATGTCTTCGGTGTGAGTATGACAGCGACGGCAGAGAAGAAAGATACACCGGATAAGGGGTATACGATGAGTGACTATGGACCAATGGTTCAGGGTATTTATGCCCAAGGTGTTGGACATTCGGTTCCGAGTCATCTAGCGGCGAGCGAGGCGTGGTTTGACTTACCTTGAGAGGAGAGTCCGATGCGGAAGAAAGGTGGGGTTCCTCGAAGTAGAAGTATGAAGTTGTATATATAAAGTGGCTCTTGATTGGCGATGTCTTGCCGATGCCATGAGCACTATCAAGTGAGGTGCTACTCCTTTGACTCAATTGCAATTCCCTGCTTTTTGAAGCTCGCGATTGTTGTCAGTATCCACAATTCTCGAACTCCTACTCAAAGTTTGATTCCACTTGGTCTTTCGAATAGCATCGTATCGCAAACAAAGATACCTGACAGGATGCAAGAGTTGAGCCCTCGTCCTTGCCAAGACACCGTACTCGTACGCGAGATACATTTGCCCCGTCAGTCACAAGCGAGCGTAGACCCGAATTATCGGCGGAGCACCAATCGTTTGCCACTTCACGATCTACTTACCCAAAATTGAGGCTTGAACGAGGAAAGAACACAACTACGATTCCGGCTTTAGGTCTTTGAGGATCTTGGCTGCATGATTTTGGTATCTCCGAAATGCGTTGTGGCGGGGTAATCTTCGGATGTTCTGCAACTTGCTGACATCTTGATACACGCCGTATTTCCCGCCGTATTCGGTGGAGTCGTTGGAGGATATATAGAAACTTCGAGGTAGAACAAATTCTTTCGAAATCAAATTACAATATCATTTCAGACGTCACCCACTGTCTTCAGCTTCAAAGGAATGACTTCGATAACAAGATTCGGCCCCGACACAGTCTGGCTCAGTACGTAATCAAGTGCCTCGCTTCACTCCCCTGTCACATTCTCCCCTTTTTCTTCCTTCCTCTTCTTGCTCACTAACACCTGCCTCACAGTCACAGGCTCCTCCTCTGGTCTCGGTGCCGCATTCGCAAAACACATCCATGCATCAGGTCACAACCTAGTCGCCACGGCCCGCAACCCCTCCTCACTCTCCTACCTCCCAGACGACTCTTCCAAGATCCTTAAAGTTTCCCTAGACGTCACCTCTATTCCTTCCATCAAAGCTGCATTTGCAGAGGCAGTAGAGAAGTTCGGTCATATAGATGTCGTCGTGAACAATGCTGGTTATCTTCTGATAGGTGATACGGAGAATGCGACGGATGAAGAAGCGAGGAGAGAGTTGGATACGTGTTTTTGGGGCGTGGTGGATGTTAGTAAGGAAGCCGTGAGGGTGATGAGGGATGTGAATCCGAAGGGGACTGGAGGTTTGGTCATCCAGGTCAGCAGCCTGGGCGGCCAGGTTGCGATTGCGGGTAATGCGTTTTATCATGCAAGGTTCGTGTCCAGTACTCTTCTTCCCACTTTCTTTACTTTTCCCCGTGCAGAGACTAACGATGAGCAGCAAATTTGGACTCGAGGGATTTACGGAGGCGTTTTCGAAGGAAATGGCCCCAGACTGGAACATCAACTTCCTCATCCTCGAACCCGGCGGCGTAAAATCCAACTTCGGCACATCAAGCCTGAAAATGATCAAACCTCACCCAGCATACACAGATCCCAACATGCCTACCAGACAGCTCGAGAACTTCATGCTGGCGGGAGATATGGATAAGCAGACCTCTGATCCGGAAAGAGTTGTTGAAGTGGTGTTTGATGTTGTGACTGGGAAGGTGAAAGGGAGTGAGGATGGAAAGCTGCCGTTGAGGTTGCCACTTGGCGTGGATGGGTATGCGTGGATTAAGGGAGTGTTGCAGGCTAGGTTGACGGATTTGGAGACGTGGAAGGAGGTGAGTGAGAGTACGATGAGTGAGGAGGTCAAGGCGGCGGTGAGGGCGGGGAATGAGAAGTTGGGATTGTAGGTCTTCGTAGCCCGCAGCGAGGAATGAGGAGTCGGCCTTAGACATACACGAGACTGGATTGAAGAAAATGTTGAATTTATGTACATTCCATGTCAAATGTATACAGGAAACGAATTCAGGAACCAAATGAAGTACTATGCCAATGCCAACAAGCCAAAATTATGCCATTAACACCAATTCCATCCTTCTCCATGCTGCTCTCTCTCACCAGGGTATGGTCTAACAGCTTATGCTGATGGAGTGAAGCTGTGCAGAGTTGCAGCTACACTAGGCTGCTCGCAAAAAAACCATGGGGTACAAAACCCCATTTCCACCCCGCCCCATGGGGGACCATGGGTGGGGTTTTTTGTTTTTGAATCCCCCACGGGTGGAGTTTTTTTTGAGGACTTCCTTCATGGGGCCCTATAGGGCCCCGTCTATAAATAGATATATTTTATAAAATTTATAAAATTTATTAATATTAGTAAAAAGATTAGTAAAAAGATTAATAAATATATATTAAAATTATATTATAAATTTAATTAATTTAAATAACACGTGATTTAAGCCTTAAACTTTAAAATAGCCGCATTACGGCTACATATAACTACTCTCTGGCAGCCACTCTCTGGCAGCAGCCACTCTCTGGTTTACGGATCTCTAGTAGCCTCTCTGGCAGTAGCTACTCTCTAGTTTGCAGATCTCTGGCAGTAACTACTCTTTCGTTTGCGGATCGATTCTTACGCCTTCCGTAATATAAATAGATGAATACGAGCGCTTTAAAACAGTCTAACCGGTTTTAGAATCGGTTAGAAGATCATTAAATAAACGAGCAAATCGCAAAAATATCAGAAATAAAAGTGGATCTCTTAACTCGAGATAGTTTTAATATAGCCGATTATTAATTCAAGTTCTATGTAGCACTTAAAAGAACGCTCGCTGATACTCGAAAGAAAAATGCTCGACTTACTCGAGATATAAGCATTTAACACGTAAAAACACGTCAAATTAATTTTGTTTATTTACTTATTTTTACGTGTTTTACACGTGTTTTTACGTGTTTTATGCTTATTTTGTGCATTTTTATGAAAAACACTATGGGGCCCCGCCAAGCCCCATGGGTTTCTCCATGGGGGAAGTAACAATATATCTTTACCCTATGGAGTATTTGTGGGTGGGGTAAAATTTTGAAACTTCCCCCATGGGTCCCCCCACGAGCAGCCTAAGCTACACATCCAGCTGGGTTCTCGTCATTCGACTCGAAAACGCCCCACTTCAATTGAAGGATCTCCTCTCCATTGACAGTGCCATTGCATGCAAAAAAGTGGTTGAAAGCCGCATCCATAGGAGCGCCCAATGTGCCATCACCCGCAAGGCTGAAGCCATCCTTTCCTCCATCAAATATAGCAGTCACAGGAACAGTGATGCCATAATTGTCACCGACATCGTGGAAGCTCATGCCGTATGGTGCCGGGAGATTAGGATCGTTGAGGTCGAATTGAAGCTTAGTTCCGTTGAAGTGTGCTGGGGTTCCAGGGTAGACGGATGGTCGTTCGAAGACGAAGTCGAGGTTTCCGAGTGTGCCGGAGTTGACGGCGTTGAGAGTGAGGGTGGGGTAGCCCTCAGCTTGGAGGGTGAAGGCATACTCTGTGATAGCGGGAGCGTTGCGTTTACCTGGGCGGGCGCTGCTCAGGGCTACGAGGCCGAGAGTGAGGGCTGAGAGGGTGAAGGAGACCATTTTGAAGGATTTAGTGTTGTTGATTTGAAGATTGAAGTTTTTTTGCGTGGTGTGTATGGACTTTGAGCTTTTGTTTGAGGCGTTTTAAAGAAGTAAGGATAATTGTCTGATGCTGAATGAGACTCATGCAGAGGAAAGAGCGATATTTTGTACTTTCTTCATCGCACTCGCCCTTTCCTTTCCAGCAATTCGGATCCTACATTTTCTCGTCAACTCTTTGTCAATTCTCAGTTGCATCTTTCCCCAAGAGGAAACCTTCTGCGAAGTCGAAGATCGACGTCATTGCAGATCTCCAAGCGAAGTCCGTTTTGTGCAGCCACGACTCACGACACGATGCAGCCGCAGAGCCTCAACTCCAAGAGAAGGTCACTTCCCCGTATTTCACGTAGAATACTGAGAAACAATTGCATAGATGACGCCGTTGTCAAAAATAAAGATCTCACTAGAGACAATTAAGCTTGAATTGATCCTTTAAGCGGAAGATTTACGTACATTACGAAGAAACTAGAGATGCCAAGAGAGCAAATGCCGAAGACTATTTCGAAATGCCGTTCGGCCCCGGATTTCCATCTTCCGTGTCAGGTTTGACGTCCATCTTTATGAAAATCCGGTGATGTTCTGCTGAATGCTTCAAGGAAGGCTTTTTTGCGAGCTTGGCGCGGTGACGAACTTCGCTGCGAAGGTGAGACTGTCTCGTCAATAGATCGAATTATTGTCTGATCCTTCAGATTAGGCACTCGAGTTTCACTGAACTGCTGAGGGAGTTGAGGTGTTGCTATCGGATGTGCAGGAAGAAGCTGGCTCGAAATTACACCTCCTTCACTTAACTAAACGCTTCGATGAAAGGGTGAACAAGAACAAGGTTAGAAAAGTTGTTCTGCAAGAAATTCAGAGCTTGAACCTGCTGCTAATCATGGCTGAAGTCATTTTCAAAGGACAAGGAAAGGTCAAGTGGGCGAGCACCCTGCTGGTGCTTGTCACTGAAGCCAGCTCGATCTGCATACGATTCAAAAAGTTGAAGGGATGTATTCAGCAGTGCTGGTAGATCGAATCAGCTTTCGTTCGAAGGTCTGACATTCAACATCATTTGATGTTTGAAGGTCACAGATCGAGAAGAGATCAAAGGTTTGAAGGTCCGCAGACCAGAGGAGAGTTCTTCATTCCTAGATGCTCGGCATCCACACAGCACAGGTAACAACAAGCGGATTTGTATGTGTCCCACACCCACACCCCGAAAAAAGCAAGAGCAAAGCAAGTGTTCCACTCCAAACTCCCCACAGACAAACAGAACTGCAAGCAGCAAGTTCCCACATTTTTAGAATGAAAAAGAAAAAAACTAATTACCCGCCGTCCCACGCTCCGAAAAGCATCCCTCACTGCTCATTCTCCTTGTCTCCCGCATACTCCTCCCCCTTAGTACTTGGCGAGTTTCTTTTCGCTGATTTTGACGTAACTCTTCTTCTCGATATCCCAGACCCAGGAAGGATCGGCAGCCCGTACCTTGCTCCGAGGGAGAATCGGGTAAATTTAAAGGGGAGTGAATGCTCGAAGCGAGATCTTGGCAGGCGTGTGCAAACATTGCAAACATGCAGGATTGATGTTTATCGCGAGAACAGTACTTTCTACGGTGAAATGACCTGAACATGCATGGGACTTGAACAGGTGACATGCCTCTAGGTTACTTCAATTGTCCTCGATTTTGAAAGTAAGCGTCACGTGATAATTATTTCTTTCTTCTCCAGCTATCTCCGCGTTCAGGATTCTTAGGAAGAAACTTATTCCGACGATAATCTACGTATTTGAAATTTATCTTGTGAATAGTGACATAATATAAGAGTGTCCGGAGCGCCAAAGTAATGGAAATCGAAGCGAAGGCGATGTAAAGTCTGTTTCCAGAATCTCTCAACATTCGAGATCCTTGTGGAACGGCTTATTTAGAGAAGAATAAACCGCAATGAGTCCCTTAACAATATTCTGATATATCTATTGGATTGTGCAAAAGCTCATCTCGTTGAAAGAGAGAAGTGATGGTACGATATTCTCCGGGAAACTAAATCACCGAAAATTTGAAATTTGCCATTCGCAATGTACGTGAGAGTTTATTGCAGTGCACAAGAGTGGGCACAGCGACTCAAGATGTTCTCAACTTAACCTATGATCACCAATAGAGAAAACGCATGATGTTCTGTCAGATATCAACATGTCTCGAGACATGCAAAAAGGTCCGGAATCTCAGGAAATCTCAGCTTGATCTGTGGAACTGCTGTTAATATGTGTGAGATGTTGTGGGAAGCTGATTCTATCTAATATCATCTCCCTATTATGAACGGTATGGCTGTAAAAAAGTATGTCAGTGAAAAAGTAGAGAGGATATTGTCTAGACCTCTCGTCAGATTTTAGTCGCGCCCAATACCATTATCATGTTGTAAATTATGAGCCCAAACAAAACATCGAAGATTTCATCACGGCTTCGAAAAACACACGTTGCACAGATTTCGTGATTTAACTTTATCAATTTCACTATTCATTACGACCAGCATGAAGTATACTTTCCTTCTCTGAAAGTCACTTTACTTACGCTCGGCTTTCTAGACAGCTGTCTGCAATACAATACACACCAACTAGTCCTAGGTTTTGGAGTTCCAGAATTCCCTGCCTCCTCCCCTCCACCCGCTCCTCAGTTACCAAATTTTCGTGGAAGTTCCACTTGCGGGGAGCAGGGTAGGCATTGACAACTTGTCTGAGCGGGCTTGGCTTTGAGGTGGTTTTTCGTTTTACTAACTTGGGTCCCGAACCTTCGACTTCCGCTCTCTAGCGCTCGAGAAACTCTTCAGCTAGGCGAGCCTGGTTCTCGAGGATGATTGTTTGAGCGGGAGTAAGTGGTGGTGGAGATGATGATTCTTGGGGCGAGGAGTAGAGGGAGTAGATGCCGTCAAGATCGGAAGTCTCTAGATTGTCAGTACCTTCTCTGGTAGGAGGTCCGTGGAGTGTTGAGTTGGATACTGAAGGACAGGAAGGCACTTGCTCTTCTTCGTAGATGTAGCCTACTTCTCCGATTTCTTGATCTAGAAAGCGCCTCATAGGGTTAAGTTCTTCTGGAGTGGGTGCTCGTGCTTCTGACCAGTCGATACCTTCCTCTTCGCTTAAAGTTGAAGTTACGTCGCTGTCCGAGTCAGACCACGAATTGCTCTCTTCCTGGATCCACTGTAAATTCTCAAGTTCCGCAGTCCCTTCTGAAGTACCTGGGTCCACGATTCTCTGGGGTACTTCGACAAAGGCTGGGAATAGAGGCGAACTGTAAGATTGACCAAGAACTTGGAGGAAGTTTGAGTTAGCCTTGAGTGAAAAGTCCATCTCTTCATCATCGACTCCTCCAATGGAAGGAGGGGTTACAATCAGCTTCAGCCCAACAGTATGTCCAAACGGCCATGCTGAAATTGTCCCAGAAGTTGTAGCAGTTGGAACGGTCATAGCTGGCTTGGACTTGAATAAAAACTCGGAGAATTGAGGAGTGGGCTTTGGCTTGGGGGCAGGCTTGGGGGTATACTGGTATTCCGCGTTATGCTGAGAACCAGCTCCTGGTTGCGCAGTTGGTCCGGACTTGAATAAGTACTCGGTGTAGTGTGGAGTGGGGCGAGTTAGACCAGACCAAAGACCTTGGTTAGCGATAGGCAGTTGAATGCTATGCTTTGCGGGTTGCCAGAGGCCAGTATGATGCACAGGCCTTGCGAGATTCTGTTCTTCTTCTTGACTTTGTACAACAGGGAGGCCTGGAGCCATTTCTGGATCCTCGGCATCTACGTCGTTGAATCCAAATTCGAAGTTGTCGAATTCAGAGGGCATCTCCGCTGAGAATTCCTCCGAGTCGAGTGAAGAGGATTTCGTTGAGAGGGTTGATTTGCTTACCCTTGGTGTACCAACTTGTCTGGCAGGGTTTGGCGATGCCATCCATTTCGGTGGGCAAGAGACGTAACTTCCAGCACTATCCGTCAAGAGGAGTCTCTCCTTTTCGCAAAGTTCGCAGGTGGCAGCGGGGTATTTCCACCCTTTGTGGGCCTCGTGCTCTTCGTGGATTTCTTTCCAGAAGTTCTCTGCACGAGACAGATCGCGAGGATCTGCTGTGTATGCTCGTTGTTGGCGCTGAAGCTCGCTGTCGCCGTAGAAGGCGATGGTCTGAAAGTCGGTGCGAGAGGTTGCGGAGTCTGCAGCTTGGCGGATGTTCCGGATTGCTTCTGGGGCTTGGTTCATCATGATAGCCGCCAGGGCTTCATGTCGACCCAATGCCTCAGGAGCGAGAAGGATTTTCGGTTGTTCTGGACATCTTGGACAAGGTACGTTGCGTTGTATTGTGCGTGACTCTGGGATGTTTGAGGCTGTGATCATGCGTCGGACGCGAGACCACAAGGTGCGAGAGGGAGATGAGACGACGACGGAGTCATTGAAGACATGCCCGCATGTGAATTCTCAATAATGATAGTGCGTTCCATTTTGACGGAGGTGAGAAGCGATGTGGTGAAGTTGTCGGGACTTTCAAAGGACGTCGGATCTAGTACGGGAGATTTGAGAAGATCGAGTTCTGTAAAGTTCTAGTTGAGGTCTGAAATGGGTGACATGGATGGAGAAAAAAAAAATCATACCTTGGAGCCTTGGGTACCTTTAATAGGGAAGAGTTCCAATATGAGGTCTGTTCTGAGTCACTCACAGTATTGTGATACCAGAGGGTATTGTTGGAATGTAACTTATATGAAAGAGTCTCATAAAGGTAGTATTGTACTTCTTTACAGAGGCTGCACAAAGGGACTTGTCTACGTTAGAGAAACAAAAGACAATGCTTTCTCTATTATTGTTGATCCAGACAATCAAAGTTTGTGAGGCGACCGTGGGGAGAGGCATCCTCCATTCTCCACCCCCAATTCCCTCCGTAAACTCTCCCGTCTCTCTCGCTTCGATATGTCTCCTTACTTCCTATTGCGGTAGTATCTCCAGGGGAAAATACGTCTTTTCTCATTTTATATTTATATTTCAGGCCAGCACAGCCGGAAAAAAAACAAGTAGAATGTGTAAGCACACGCATATAACCTATGGGCGTGGTCATATCTATGTTGACACTCCCATTTACCAGAAGACCACAGCCTGACCCTTTTCCTGGCCATGGCAGAAGGAGGAGAACTCTTGCCCATTTGCTTACATTTGCAAAGATCCCTTCGAGTCTCTCAAATGCAAGTTCGCCATGAAATATCCGGAGTTTGTGAACGATCAGCAGTCTCTACCGAGGTGTTATGATTGCGAACGCAGGCGGGAACCTCAAGCTAACTAGGAATGTTTGTTCGTATTCTGGATGCGAAGTGACATATGTAGCAAATAAAGCCCCCTCGAGGTAGAAATAGATTCCATCGAAATACAAACAATAAGCTTTCATGATCTTTGACATGTCCAACCCGTTATAGTGCTGCTCGCTTGTGACTCCTGGTGCGGGTACTACACGATCGCTATTTTTCAGGCACTCACAGCGACAGAATTTCGCCGTCCTCATGCCAAGACCATATTTGAATTATTGAAGAATGGAATTTTGCTTGTAATGATGGATGTCAGAGAAGAGATCAAAGAGCATTGTAGAGATAAATATTTAATAAGGTCAACATGAAAGGAGTTTCGTGAGCTTCGACAATGGACACCAAAGATATGAAAGAACATTCATAACTTGGACAGTCAAACAATCCCCCTTCTTCTACGATATAGGACCCTTCCCTCATCTCCTCTCTTCATTCCACATTAGCCCTAACCAATTATCTATACCCACAATACTTACCAGCAGCTCAACCCACCAGCTTCCAAAGCAACCGGACCATGTGTAACCAAGGAACCATCACCTACGCCGCAGGCACACCACCGTCACCATCGGCATTCACTGTAGCTTATCTCTCCCCAAAGCCCTTTCCAAAGGCAACAGCAAGCCTACAGTCATGTCATGCCGTTTCTTTACCTCCGAGGAGGTGAAGAACCTCAATCCTTGCGAGGACTGTGCTGAGGAGTATCGAGCTGCTCGAGCGCTCCTCGTGGGGTAGCTATCGTGGTGTTTGCTATAAGAGAGGATAAATGAGGTAAGTAAACAGTGTAAGATAGTTCCGAAAGTTTTCTCGCTGGGCCCAGAAAAAGGTACAGTGAGGAAGATGTAAGATAAAAGTGATAGTTCTTTTCGCTGGCCGAAAAATATTTTCCAACACTGATAATTGATGACTGTGACAACAATAAGTCAGATCTAAATGCATAAATTTGCGATATAGGACACTGAAGATGGGACGAGAAAGCCTCGGTACGTAATCGAGTAGTGTTTTCAGGTCAAATCGCCTTGCGTATTTGAAGTACTATCGACGAAGACAGCGATCGAGGTAGCTCGGTCATTGCAAAAACATCAAGACAAAGAGGCATTTGGCCATCGAACAATGATGACCCTCATTCTCTGTAACGCGGCCGACACCTGAGCAATCAAGGATAGTCTCTGTAAATGAAGAGGATTTGAAAACAGCAAAACACTTGCTCTCCCTCTACTTTATACCCCAACTTCACTTTCCAAGCCTCAGCATTTGTATCACATCATCTTCGACCAGAACTAACAACTAGAAAAGTGCACCAGAACTACCACCGCTTACGCTTGCGGTGCCGTCACCGTCAAACGTATTGTGTGCTTTACAACTGTCTACTGGACTGAACTTCGTAGAGAGAGAGAGAGCTAGTGGAACTGGAGTTGCCATAGTGTCGTTTTGAAGATTTGGTGAGCACTGAAGGCTGCGGGGCATGCTTGCACGTTAAGAGTGGGCACGAAGAAGCAGAAAAGAAAGAACGCTTTTCACTAGTGATAATTGATGACTGTGGCAGCAACACGTGAGATCTTGATGTATGAATTCATGAGACAAGGCATACATTATTATACTTGCAGTCCGGCCTTACTCCTCCATATCCACCTTAGCAAAACCTCCGAAGTCATTACCGTCCCCAAACAAATCTGGAATACCAGTAGCGCTGGTGCTCGCCTCCCCTGCGAATGTTCTTCCACCACTCTGGTCGCCCGCTTCGAAAAGCTTATTATTATCGACTGTGTCCTCATCAGGTCTGACTACTATCTTCACTTCCCTCGCACCACAGACGTTCTTGATATCCTCAAAGAGGGTTTCGATGGGCGTGACGTATGTTCCGAACACCTGTTCCTTTCCTCCCCACAGCAAACCAACCACGAATCCATCGCTATCCCAAACGAAAGATCCAGAATCTCCGCTTTTGGAGAATGCATCATCTCCATTTTGGGTCTTGTCGATGATAAGCCACTCGTCGGAAACCAATCCTTCTTTCGAGTTATAGATCGACGTAACATCGTTCACAACTCCACAGGTGTGGTGTGTAGACCGGCCGAATTTCCACACAATATAACTCTTGTCATTAGCTTCAACGATGTTCCTCTTGTGGCGAGCTTCTTTAGACGACAGGGCTCTTTTCAAGTGACTTGGCATTGTTTCCGCTTTCAATTCCTTGCCACCAAGCTCGTAGGCATGGCCAAGGTATGATGTTCGATCTGTATGCCGAAGAGAGTAGGGGGGTACCTGTAGACATGAGCATTTGCTTCCAATTCAGTTGCTTTTCTGTACTTACTCTGTTGATTATCTGGCTAGGGTCAGGGAACCTTTTGGTGTTGTCCAGTTTGATGATTGCCCAGTCCATCTTAAATCGTTCTCCAACATTTCCTTCCAGAACTCGAAGGCCCGAAGTTTGGTAAACATAACCAATATTCTTGTCCTTAGCTGCCCATACTTTCATTTCGTCAAGCCGGCTCTGTTCATAAGCGATGCGATGATGGCTCGCCTTCTGCTCCCTCGAGGCCGCCAGCATCTTTGTCAAGTCGAGAATTGCATCTTCAAGGTCCTGCTCAGCCGGTTGGCTGACATAAAGTCTGGAATTGAGCTTTGACTCTTCGCCGGAGGGGTATGCTTCGACACGGAAGGGGCCCAAACACACGTGCTGATTCGTCAGCCCGAATATTTCTCCATCTACCTCAATGTAGCCTCCCAGAGTACCACGACCACTCGATATATGATCATGCTCCCGGAACAAGGCGATGGAAGAGCCAACCAAAGGGATATCATCCTGATCTGGGAGAGGCTCGTGTGGGTCCAGGATGCCACTGGATATCATTCTGTTTCCATCCATGACCTCGATATCAACATCATAAAGTTCGACTCTATGAAAAGGCGTTAGTTATGGTTCATGGCGGTAGTTGGAACTAATTTACCTGTTACATGCGACCTCTAGATCATCGACAATTCTCTTAGCCTCGAGCGGAGTGACCTTTTCTGCTTCGACGGCCACAAGGACTACCACTGGATTCCCCTTCCTCTGTGCTGCATAGCCTAGCCGAACAAAGTCCACCGATATCCACTTGCTTCCAAGTTTCATCGACAGTAAAAGTTCGATGATAGACTGTCGTAATCCCGAATCGAGTTTTCCTGCGATTGCATGACCACCAATATGGAAGGCTTTCTTCAATGCTGGGCTCAGATTTCCATACGAATCGACTTCCTCGGGTCGGATCTGCTTCGCTCTACTTCCGCGTGCGAGGAGTCTTGGCTTGCCACGTAGCCCTTGGTAGTAGTCTTCATCAATTACTACGTCCATTTCGTTCACCTTGCTCTCATCTGGCTCCATGGTGGTCGCTCTCGTGGAAGCGGTCGCTTTGGTGGTCTCTGAGTTGTCCGTCGCGGTCGATGCACCAGTTTCGTCTGATTTTACTAGTTTTCTTCGACTTGGAGAGGATGTCTCAAAGGACGGACTAACTGTACGCTTAGTTGAATCCATATTTCTCGATTTCAAGAAGTCAAAATGTCGAATCGAATGTGGAGTGAACGCGTTGGGAGTGTAAAGGGACGCGAGAAAGAAGACTCAAAGGTCCAGTACAAAACGCGAAGAACCACGTACCTGATGAGATTCACTCAGTTCCTATATTTGAAAGTCAAGTGAATATTGCGGGCAGTCAAAATAAGGGGTAAATCGCACTTTAGCGAGAGCCGTATACGTGACTCCTACAAACTCAGAAAACTTCAAGCTTCTTCTTTTTTAGCGAAAGGACTATGAAGAGAGAGCCAGCATAGTATAGCCGGAATATGAAGACACAAATAAGATTTTAAAATGGACTAGAGACTTATGTAAGGTTTCCATTGAATACAATAACCTGGTACTGGTACCGAATGCGGGATCTAGCCTTCTTGCGCCTGGTAAATGACTAAACCATCCATTGCCTCAATTGATGGCCCGGGGGGCAGCTGGCTTCTAGATTACTATGCCTGTAACCTAAACTTGTTTAGGGAAAGGATATCCTACGAGAGGAAAAAATATTACAGAGCGAGATGTTTTTGCACGTGATGGATTAACTACATTCAAGTAGGAATCTTAAGCCTAGGAATCTTAAGCCTGGAAATCAAGGCAATCCAGTGGGTGGGAAGGGGGACCCTCTGCTCGCCGCCTTCAAATACACATTCTAATTCTCAATCTGCACTCTTGATCTTAAGGTTAAAGGCAGTGCATGGGACGTGTCCCATCACAAGTATTCATCTTATCGAAAACACCTAATAAAGGTATTGCCACGTGACCAAGATATATAACAAATTAACAATGGAGTTGTTCAGTTCCTTTTTTCGTAGGTAAATTTGACTTCAAGAATATAGGTAGAACAGCGGCATGGCTGCCAGGGAGATGACCCATATAACAATGAATTTGTTAAACTCTTTCTTTGGAGGTAGGTAGCTTAGGCGTCAAGAATATTGGCAGAACAGTGACATTGCTGCTGGTATATATGTCCATTCCATTCCCAGACTCCAATTTCTAACAGTTCATCAAGCTAACCCTATTACAGATATTCGACCTAAAGCATAGCACTTCAACACTCTAACCTTCAGAAGCACATCTGCCCAGCCCAGAATATCTACCTCATTCCATACAAACAGCATTAATCTCGCCGTAGCCACTTTGGTAGAGATGGCTCAACACCAATTCGACACAGACTTCCCCAATGGTTTCACCTTACTCCACACAAACGGCTCTGTTCTCCTATGCGGACTTCACGCACTCCGACTAAGCATCGACTACTAGTTCCTCGCAATCCCTTGGTCCCCAACCCCTACCATCATCGAGTTGTTCGCAATCGCCACCATCGGAGACGTCCAAGAACGACTTCAAGCTGCCAGTCAACTAATTGACGAGAATAACTTTACTGCTGACCATGTTGCTGCTGTTCTGCAGGAATATGGTCGTCGGTATGGCTACGTGCTGCAGCTTGGGATCTGCTGGCCTAGTCAACCGCCCTTCATCCAAAGGCTTGACGATGCATCGGCTCGCACTCTTTGGATCCACAACAATAACGGGCAAGCTATCTCAGGCTCGGGAGGCCGCTATTCAGGAATGAAGAAGAATAGTGATCTTATCTGGTTAACAACGTGGATCTAACGCTGATGTGTGAGATATAGATGAATGTGACGAGTAGAGTGATATCAAATTGTACGAGGCGTGGTGAGAACAATGAGCCTGATCAAGGCAGAGATCCACGTTCGTCTTAAACACAAGTGCTTCTCTGGCATCTCTTCAAATAGAAAGATAACGAGAAGTGAAGATAGCATGAGGAAGACTTAATTCTTTCTTTTGATCAAGCATTGATATATTAAAGGAAACTTCAACTACGACCCCAAGACAATACTTTCTCAAATCCTCGCATTAGACATTTCATCCCCACTCGTCGTCGTCAAAGAGTTCTCCTTCCTTCCTCACTGGCTGAGTCCAAGGAGCAGCAGAGTCAACGGAGGTAGAGCATTCTCTTTACCAACCCAATAATGCAAGACAAGGACACCGAACTAAAGCAAATGACAATGAAATTGTCCAACCTCTTTCTTCACGCCTGAAATGTGCTCCCAAGAACAACAGAACATCCCCTCTTTTAACTTTACATACCTTCCTAAACCCCTTCCAAAAAATCTTCAATTTAACCTCCCATACCTAAATACTAATAACTACATTACAACCACAAAATTTTATACTCACCTCAGACCCCAACAACACTACCACATCAAAAATGTGCATCAAAACCCGAACCACCTACGCCTGCGGCTCCACTACCATCACTCACCAACAATGCCCGATCGCCAAACACAACGCTTAAGTCAGTGGGAAACTCAAGATCAAATGCATTAGCCTCAAGCGAGTTGATGTGGCAAGCACTGAAGACTGTGAGTCCTGTGAAATTATTTGAAAATGGGGCTCTGATTTGATTTGCATGTCTTGTCCTCATTATGGATTGTACTAATAATTGAGGTGTTGGGAGTCTTGCACTTTTGGCGGTGAGCGAGCGTGCAGTCAGGCTTTGATCACTGTATTTAGAAGGCCATGCATCTGCTCCAGCGTCTTATCGCTAAGGCTTCAGGGCTGTGGTCACTAAATTGTTACCCCGCACCTTTATGCAATATCCCATCTCGAGGTTAAAAAAAAAAAAAGTTCCAAGTAGTATTGAACAAAGACATATTTTCAGGGAAGTGTTCTATATAAGACATCAAGAATTCCCATTCGTGAGCTTGCCAATAACGTCGCACTTGTAGCCAGAAATTTGTAAGATTTTTCAAGATGTTTAAACCTACAGTCACCGTCTATAAGTTCTTGTGATTCGCTTATTTTACACTAAAACTCGCCTTGTTCCTTACTGTGCATCACTACAACCATCTTTTAAAAAAGCTTAATAATCGAGAATTTAATTATTTCGAACAATTCTAATTAATCTGCTTCTTCGAATTATTTTTCAATTCAAGTTTTAATAGAGAAGTAGAACATCAAAGTCGAGGAAGCTAAAATTTAACCGAGTTTACTAGTAAAAAGAGCTTATTTTCTCAACCTCTTTATTTACGACCCCAAAACTTTAAGGAATCTACTCGCCACTTTGAT
>FJOG01000004.1:1753904-1772203 GCA_900073065.1 Phialocephala subalpina | reverse complement strand
TATACGTCGTTGGACGAGGAAAATTATTGGGAACATAAGACTAATCACGAACCGCTGTAGTTTTAGGGAGTGGAAGACTGAAATTCTGGTGTCAAGTGCTCTTAAACTTCAGAGAGTCTGCTAAAATTCAGTGATCAAAGCTCCAGTACTCTCACCATTAGTGATGTATGTCCTATTGTATCACATAGGCTATTTAGCATGCAAAGCGATAGTCACTGCCTGGCTTTCGTATCCTCTACATGGGCACAAACCAGAAACAAAGGATTCAAATTGGGCACAAATTATTTAGGGATATGTAACATACATCAATAAATTCAACAGCCGACATCGAAGACTTCATTCGGGATATCAGAAAGGATGAATACTTAGGGCTTCATGAACGCACCAAGCATAGAGACTGTGCGGGAGGACCAATTAGATATGATCCGTAGGACGGTGGAGCAGAGAAAGGCGAAAGTTGGGGAGGTGAAGACAGCATTGACACTCAAAAGTTGTAACCCGAGAGGAACAACAATAGGGCAGGTCAAACGAGCAGCGACAAATCGATGATCAATATTTTCAAGGATGAGAGCCCAAAGGAAGCAGTTGAGGTTCAAAATATGCCAGTTGACTTGAACTGAAAGAATGTTGCAAGCTCTGGCAGCGTCCCCGGTCAACATAGACGGGACGATCTGCAACTCTGCCTCGCCTTTCTTGCTTCTCACCCCACCGGCCAATGTCCATCCTAAATACGTAGACGCCATAGTCAATAAGCACAAAAGAACTCAACTCGTCCGTAGACTCCGTCCTAGCTATCATAATCAATCAAACCGCCCTCAAGATCATCCGCACCTTGTTGGCACATCTCAAAGACATCTTGCAATAGACCCTCAGTCTCTACAAGGACATTGCCAACAGGAGTTCCAAAGGATGCTGATACAGGGCTAAAATATCGAATTGGAACGTGGGACTTCAACATAGTTAGGTAGATCTGCGGCTCATAGCTTGGGTGAGGGGATGGACGATCTTCACAAAATCACTGAGAATTCTCAAGCACATCATCACCCCATCCTTCCCTCGAAAATCAAACATACAAAATCACTACCCCTGTTCCCTGTTGCAGGACTTCCCCGCAATGCCTGGTTTGAAAACCATCTCATCGCCCCGTAAACTCTCACTTTGTACTCCACGACCTGAATGATAATAGAAACTATGCGTTCGGAAATTCAAAGCATCCTCTCCTCCGAGAACGAGAGTTCTGACGTGCACTCGCACCGTTCGATGTGGAAGGAAAGTTGATGTGATGGTGGATGAGTCGTTCTTCCAAAGCTGTGATGGAGGAAGAAACCCGCTCACGGGGTTATTAGAGCAGAAGACTGCTGGTATTTGATTGCAAACGATTGTTTCACGAGCCAGAGTTCCTAAGGCTTGAAGAACTTCAGAAGGAAGTAAACCCATCTCATAGCGGCCCACACCTAACTCGCCCTACCTGAGGCTATGAAGACTGCCTAGCTTTCCATCCTCGGGATGAGACTGATAGAATGAATTACAGATGAAGGAAACAAGCTACATGTATGATACACTGCATTCTAGTAGTACTGCCGTATCTGATCATAACACTGACATAACATACAAGCAACCATCCTCCCATCGTTTTTTCCCCTTCCCCTTCCCCTCTTCCACTCCCTCCACTTGTCTAACCCGATTTCTCTCACAAGCATCCCAACACCCCTCCAATTTCATATCCGCAAGTCCCTCATCCAACTCGGCGGAAGGATATCATCAACAAAATAGTAATGAAAAGCTTGATCGAGACCCCATACAAAACAAAGAAAGACGTCCGTCAACAAACAACAAAAAAGAAAAGCAGTCCCGTGTGATGTGATGCTAATCATAAGCTCGTACCGCATTACGCATTATCCAGCCGTAATCCTCCACTTCCTACAACAGAGAAAACCATCATTCCACCGAGGTCATTCAGGACTTCAGTTTAATTAAAAATCCCAGAAATCACCGCCGGTAGCCTGCTGCTTGCCCTGCGTCTTTCCCGTTCTGAATTTACCCGCCTTAGTATGGATATCCCCAGACTCCTCACCATCAGAATCATCTCCGAATCCCCATAAGCGTCCAGAGCCCTTCTTGCCACCCATACCATCACCAGCAGTATTGATGCCCTTCGGGTTATCATTTCGGTGGCTCATGATATTGGTAGCTTCGGACAGAGGACCTTTCTTTCCACCCATACCGTCACCAGCGATCGTCATGCTCTTAGTCGTGTCAGAGCTGGCAGAATGATGGTTCTCCTTTTGGTTTGGTGATTGGTCGTATGTGTCCCAGTTTGCGTCCATCATCTTGACGACCTTAGCTCGATTGTCGGTAACGTGTTGGGTGGTGGGCTTCGAGGCGGGGGAGTCATCGGTCATGGTGAAGTGAGGGTCGAAGTCCTTTTTTCTATCCTTGACGTTGGCCAATGTGGGGACAGGGTCGCTGCCTACTGATGCAGCGCCAGTCTCCTCGTCGAACAAGTTGTCCTTGTAGAGACCAAGTCCGTTGTTCTGGCCTGCACCTCGTGGGCGACCGACAAGACGGGATCCACCTTCAGAAGTGCCATCATCTTGAAATTCGAAATGTGTCTCAGCAGAAGGTCGAGGCTTGTCAACCTTCTTGACCTTAACCGGGCTGTCAACAACCTCATCATCGCTATTTCCCCAATGGCGAACATCGTTGGTCCGGAGGACCTTGGATGGTACTGGCTTCTGAGGCGTCATGAAATCGTCGAACTTCCATTGACTCGAATGCTTGCTGGCTTCCAGAGTAGGCCTCTTCTTCTCCGCGGCCTCCTCTCCATCACCAAAGTCAAAGTGTTGGTATCTAGCAGCACTGGGACGGTACATCTTCTCGGCCTTTGGGTCTGGCGCAGCCGTATCCGCTGATTCTGCATCGAAGAGACGGGATGGGCCGTAATTCTTACCTGCGCCGACCTTGGGAGCAATCCGCGACGGAGATTCGGAACGCTCTGGCTCAACAGGTGATGTCTGTCCCCCAAATATCTCGTTGATGTCTCGTGGAGGTGGCTTCGCGGACGACTTAGGTGCCACCACGGTAGGAAGAGGATCTTCGAAACGCTCTCCGCGAGGAGCAAATAAGGATAAGGATGCATGTGGATCGCGCGTAATATGTGTAGAATTGCCTCTCGATCGGTTGTATGCGGCCTCCTCAGCATTTGTCGGTGGTGGTCCATCAGCCATAGTCTTTCCGGCTGACTTGACACTGTTCGCAATCAACTTGATCTGGTCCTTCCCATCGCGGATCGGCCAATTTCGTCCAGTCTTGCCAATAACATCGATCAACTTCAGGAGAGAACCTTGGTCCCAGTTTTGTCGAATCTGCTGAATCTTGCCGTCTGCGTCGAAGCTCACCATGTGGATCTGCGAATGTCAGCGCAGTCAAGGAAACAAGATCGCAGATACGTACAATAGGGAATGTAACGACGCGATCAGCGAGGAAGTTGTCATCCAAGCCTGGAAGGTATGCTCCACCTCCAAAGACGAACTCAATGGTGGTATGGAGCTCTACCGCGAGCGCGTCTGCGCCTTCAACCACATCCAGGTATTTCTCCTCCTTCTTCTTGAGCTCGCGGGTCTGGTTATTGAGGTGCTTGATGATTTCGGAGGAGCCATTGATCGTGACGAGAGTCGTGATGTAGTGCAAGGACGCGTTGCTGGCCAGGAGAGCAGAATTTGGCGCAGCGAGAAACTGCTTGTACACAGCCTGGAGCGACATGATGGCTGCAGATGGTTTGGTCGGCTTGCAGAGTCGCGTGCGAGAGTGTGCTACTTATTTCAGTCGCGCTGGAGAATTTCGCAGGCAAATATGACAGATTCTGGGATGTGTCACGAAGAGTGTTGTGGGAAAAGACACAGAGCATAAAAGTTGAGATGCGAGAGTGGAGAACTGAGACGCGACTTCCGGCCTGGACGTGTCTGATTCGCTGCTTCCTCGTCTGAAAGGAGTGTATTATTGCTTTTGAGGCAATAAAAGAAGGACTCTCGACTTTTTATTGCTCGGTCTGTTCGTCCGTTCCCGCGAGGATCTTATGATGCACTCCTTAAGGGGTATCGATGGCAACAATACCCCACAAGCTCGATTCAGGAGATGTTTACATTCACGATCCTACATCTCCTGATGTAGTTTAGTGCTGCTGCGATGTGGGATTTTGAAGCACAATTACACCCAATGTTGCCTAGGAGGATGCATGGCGGCGTGTCAAACGGGCCCGATGGGATGCTGCGCGGGTGGGTTTCAGATTCAACGGTGTAGCAGAGTGATGGGTTCTTCGTCGGGTCGCGTATTCGTGATCACTAGCAGTTAGTCGCAAGTGAGGGGCAGTGATATTGGGCATAGAAGAGTGCAACGCATCCAAGAGGGATCTTTCACGTGAGGGCATTTTAGAATGATGGCAATTTGGTCATCAAGAATAGTTACTAGTGATGGTCGGTTGGAATCTTCTATCTGAAAAACATGCGAGAGAAAAACGTGCATACAATCTAGAATGACAGTCTCAATGTTGTAAAAACATACCAGAACGAGTTTGATGTCGCTCAAGTGAGGAGTTTGAAGAGTACTCGTATGGGGTGATCCAAACAGAGGACTGTGATTACCAACATTTTGGAGGCACGTCGGCAATCTGAGAATTGCTGTAGAAGTATCACATCCAGAATAGTAACTTGACTCGTGAAAAGAAAATAGTGATAGCTTTCCGCTTGTTCAAGGGATAGCAAAGGTCCGAGCTGTTCGTAGATGTGATCGCAAGTCCCTGTGCAACAGTGTGCTGTAGGGATTGCCGAGACATTTGAAAACGATCTTCACGGGAAGATTGAACAAGTAATTGTAAATATCGCTTGAAACTTCCGGAAAGTGATAGAACACACCATAATATACCTCCAAATGTTTCCATTTTAATATCAGATAATTTTGGACGTACGAAGAAAAAGAAATGAACTTGCACGAACCCTTTCATGCCTCAGGTTCCAAGGCAGAAGGTTAACCTACACGCCTTCGGAAGCGTGCCTCGCTCCCGCATCTTTCTCACTCCACTCACATCACTCTCCCCTCTTTTCCCTCGTCACATTGCCCGCCAACACCGAGACCCGTATCTCTACACCTGCATCTCGAAGCGATCCTACCGAAGACGAGTGTCAAGATGATTGCAGCGGCCCAAGAACATGTTCCGGTGCCTTCGCGGCGAGGATGTTGCACGATACGAGCTACACAAATGGGCGGTGGCCTGCTACCGCTTGAACCAAAATCGAAGACACCAGCATCATCACATCCACTGAGCACAGCTGGAAGGTATCACTAGAATTCAGCCTTGTTCTTGTGGCGCGTTTCAAGATGAACACCCATTTCCATTCTCAGTGACCGACATCTGCAGCCTGGCTGACTGACCACTCATCAGCTCGTGTTTGTTTCAAGCCCCCAGAAATCCACCCACTCATCAAGAGCCTCATGTGCATGGTGTGCAGCAGTCAGCCGTTCCCGGACCTTGGCTTTCCAACATCGTCGATACAACACCACCTCTTCCTCTCCCCTCCTCCTCCTCCTCCTCCTCCTCCTCCTACTCATCAAACTTCTTTTTTATTACAATGAACACACATCGTTTACATCTCGATGGGCAATTGAATTTTCTTTCCGAGCATTTCCATCACGATGACATTCGCTTCTGAGTACGAGTTTCTGTGCAGCGAGCTTTCCATTCTTTGGCTTCGAATAAAGCTCTGGGGCCAATCAATCGGCCTTACCATCGACGCTGATCAACTTCAGTCAACACTCACTACAAGACCTGATGTGGAATCAACCATCACACAATGCGTCGGAAGCATCGCCCATCTCCTGACCGAGATTGAAGTAATTCGTCGAAATTATGAGTTTCGCCCACCACTCATTCCAGACGGAACTCAGAATGAGAAAGCCCTTCCGTTAGGCGCTTCTTACAATGCGTTGTCCAAATACCGTCCAGCGATCACAGTGCGACAACGGATACGAGATAATCAGAAGCAGAAGTCTTATTTGACTATCGCTAAATGGACGATTTGCGATGCAAAGAGGTTCGAAGAGAAAGTGAAACAACTGAGGAGTCTTATCGATGGACTTGAGGATATTTCGACAGCGGCCGGAATCACACGATTACCTCTAATATCTCATTCAGCTTCTGTCGTGCCAAGTGAGAATCCACCACCATACTCCTTTCGGTCATCCGTCTCACCACAACTCGTACCCTCCGATCCGTCACCCTCACCAATTCCTCCCCACACACCAACCGAACCATCAACATCCCGTCCGGCCACTACCTCAATCCTAGTCCGAGATCCAGAAGTATCAGCCCACCACACAGCAATGATGCGACACTGCGGCCTATCCTCAAGCATAGAAAGCCATCCACGATGGCGTGCACGTGAGAAAATGACTCGACTCTCCAACGCCCAATTCAAAGAACTCCGAACCGACATCTACGACGAAATGTTCCGTCGAGAACTCTCGGATCTAACACCACCTTCCCTCCCGCCAAACCCCGAATACCATCCAAAGCGGAATCAAGCAAGACAGAAACTCTCAACTTTACCTTCTCATCGATTCAAGGATCTTGTTATCGATGTTTTGTTCGAGCTTGAGAAGAGGTTTCCGTCTTTGATGGAGTCAAATTCTCCTGGTGTGGTGTCGAGGTTACAGAGTACGTTCTCCGAACCTCGCCCAATGACATCTCGTCGATACGGAACTGTCCCACCTAGAGGCGGTCCACCTCTTCCTCTTTCCGATAGAGCAGCACACCCGGCAGCACTCTCACCAACTTCGCCCTCGAGCGCCACACTACCGTTCTCCCGCTTCAGTCAAGTCCTCTCACCAACTGTCCCTGGTAACGTGGAAATATTCAAATCCTTCCGTGTGACCATGGATGATAAGACATTCAAAGTCCTCCCAGCAGCGATGAAAAAGTATAATATTAACGCGCCGTTTGAGGATTATTCGTTGTATGTTGTGTATGGAGACCAGGAGCGGAGGCTGGATTTGGATGAACAGCCGTTGGCAATATTTAAGGAGTTGGATCGGAAGGGGTTGAGGCCGATGTTCATGCTTAGGAAGACGGTTGTTGAAATTGGGAAGGTTGTTGCAGTGGAGGCGTCGACGGCTGCAGAACTTGTTTCGTAGGTTGCAGGTTTGGAGAGGTGGGAATGAAGGTTTGCGGGAGATCTAGACGAGTTAACTTTGCACGTTGGACGGGGTGGTAATAAGTATGTGATGGCTACGGTATGTACCTCTTCCGCCGTCAAGGTCATCGCTGACTCGTAATCCCAGAATTTCTTTTGTCTGCATTCTTTCTACTTCATGACCATACTTGATACCCATGCATATTCTATACTACTTCTTTAGCTAGCCTCAATCCAGTTCCGGTGAAAAGCATTTTGTCTAGTATTCCAAAAATGATAACAGCAAAATTCTACCCTCGGTGAATAAACCTTCAATTTGATGTTCATTGACAAGAATTTCTCATCAATGGTGAATGAGTCCAAGCCACGTGATTATCAGACTGGATGAAGAGCTTGGAGGACATCTTCTCTGTGCGGAACTTGAGATGGGTGCATTGTGGTGGATATAGGGGTAAGCGAGAACTCCTGGATTAAGCGCGTGGTTTTAGGGGCGTTTGCCACAGGTATTCTGCATCTTTTCGATTGGAAGTGTTTCAAGAGTCTTGAAGATTGAGTGTGGAAAGAAAGTGCTGTTCTTAGACACCATGAATTCAGTAATTCGGAAACACTTTTCAGGCAGTCTGCATCCTATTTCTCTTTTGAGTGGGAAGTCAAGGGGAGGAAACGAGTTTCTCATTTCTCGGGGGTTCCTACGGTCTTTCTAAGTGCATCCCATATAGCGTCACATCACATCCTCCATTATCTCGTCCATCATCTCCTCCACCTTTCGATCAGACATCCTCCCCCGCCTTTCCTCCACCTTCTGATCCGCAACTTCATTCATAATCTCGCCAACGCTATAGTTTATTAGAACACCAACTACGACCGACATCTTTAACTCCGAATGTGAACGAAGCAGGATTACGAAGCCACTCAACGCAATGTTCATTCGCGATCCTTCCCGTCTCGACGCCGAATTTTGAAAAATGAAGAAACTAGATGAGGTTGATGAGTCGCGACCCCCACATCGATGGAGAAAGGCTTCAAAGCTGTTGTGAAGGAAAGATGCGAATATGCTTGACGTAGCGTTAGCTGTCTCGGCAGTACGTCTTGGAGATGGGAGCTCTAGAGATCCAATGAGTCACGACTTCCGCATTCAAAGGAAAAGGACTCGAATGCTATTTTTCACGCTCCAAGGCTGAGATGTTCACTTACTGTCCTTGATATTTTAAACATGGCGGTCAGTTCCCGCTATCTCAATCATAAACCGTCGAGCATGAGAGACTCAGAGAACTTCCGCCAGCAATGAGTACTAGGTCGAATGCTCTTGTTCAAAAAAAATAAGATGCCACCTTACTTCACAATCGCGTTTGGTGCTGTGGCGTTGCGCGGTGTGGAACGGGGAGGGACTTGAAGGTTTCGAGCTAATAATGAGCGCATCGTGCACAAGACCTTGATAGAAATGCATTAATGCCTTCATTAATGGACATGAGGAAGCTCAGATCATGAATTATCGTTACAAACATGCGCCAAGAGCCTGAGAGGCGAGCAAGGGATCTTCGCGATAGAATGAGAGAGCAGAAGAGCATAAGGAGGTTATTAATTAATAATTTAATAATCGATTGGACGAATATTTAACTAACGGATTAAACTAATGAAAATGGCCAAATTCTTAGCGTATTATAATTAATCATTAGTCAATTAATTAGTTAATAGATTTATTAGCCACTTTAATAGCCTCCTCTTATACAAATACCTCCTTGTTAACCTTAACTAATTCTTGCTTAGATCAACTTCTATAGTCCTTCCAATCGCTAGCGCATATATATATAGTATTCCTCGCCCTATTATACTTACCCTATAACTATATATAAAATAACAAGAGTCTATGATGCTGCTCCCGCACATCTAACCTACTATCCTCACGGCGCAACCGTCCGGAACAAGCTATCAGTCTTCTATCATACCTTTAAGGGGTGCCTGCGAGGAGACCAAAGGTAGCAAGATGGCCACTTGGCCCCCTTCAAACGTTGCTTGATCCCCAAGCTGGTCCGTTGAAAAGAGTCCGTCCAGCTTTGGCGCTCCTGCCAAAAACAACACTTCAAAATAACGAAGGCGTCTAGTAACGAGATGACTTGAAACTGTGTTTCAAACAGCCACCTGAACCACTTCTAGCAGTTGAATATCTTCCCAGGAGTCAGCGCGCCTCCTCCAGAAAGTCATCCTCTGGTTTCAGAAGGATCGTCTTCACCGAATCCTTGCAAGTCCGCGTTTTGCGATGTGTGGGAGATGCAACCAACTGTTCACAAACATACTGAAATATTTCCATCCCTCTCTTCAGGAGTACTATAATCTCCCGAAAATAGCAAAGGTATTTCAATAATGCCTTGATCACAAATCCAGAGCAGCAAAACTCTCGACCTCCAACTCCTCAATGCAAGATAACCAAGCCAATGCGGGCTGGTTTCTCAATATACATCAAGATACAACGATCACTAGACCACTCTCATCCTAACCCACAAGCAATCGCAACAAAACCCTTGGGATGGAAGCGTCCAGATCGGATTCTCTGTTGGCGAATCAGGAAAGATTTCCAGCAGAGCAGAATTCTGACCAATCAGGGACAACCAAAGCACTCGAAGGATCGGACCAAACCCCCTTTTGATTCCAAATAGGAACTGCCACCTTAGTAGAGGGTTCTTGTTCTCGTCGTCTACGATAGGGCTCCTGGTGTCATGGGGTGTTTGGACGCCTTCGAGGTGGAGAGCAGAAGTCCTTCGATTTAGAATGCTAGTACCCACCAAGTCGGAAGTCGGTCGAAAGCCGAACGTCGAAATTCACACACACATATCCTTCGAAACGAATATTAGAAGTAGAGTCTTCTGTCAATGATTGCTACAATGGGTAATCGCCCACGGTGGTAGAGCATGAAGGTCTCGTTCAAGGAGAGATTTGCTGCTGTTGTCTATAAACCCTCTTCCTGTAGTCTAAAATCAAATTCAGATCAGCGCTTGGACTACTTGTTTTGTAGGAACAGTAATTACAAACAGGAATCTACACAGATTAACAGAGACTGTACTTCAAAATAATCCTATTGTCCTGGTCTCAAGCCACATAACTCACCCCTAAAGCCCTATCTCTTCATCACATGATCCCCCTCCCCGGGACAACATCCGCTAGAACTTCCGTATTGGCTTCAGACCTCATTCCTCCCATAAACGCCCGGCGGCCGGACGTAGAAGTGCTCCCAGCTCGAATCAGTATGTAAGGAATTGTAAAGCGAGAGTAGATGTTGCGTCTCTACATACATCCAGGTGGCTTCGTGGGCCGCTAAAGGGATATCATCCTCATCCTCAATCTCCTCCTCCTCCTCCTCTTCGTTTTCGAAAATTTCTTCTTCCTCGTCCTCAGAATCAACGCCACTCCGCGGGCGCCGAGAAGCCGCCGCCTGCGCATCAAGCACCCAAACCGGTACCCCCCTCTTAGCCCTCATTAGTACCACAAACACAGGCGGTTTCCTCCCATCCACCACCGCCTTCGATTTCTCTAAGCTCGCTAAACACTTCTCATCCACAAACACACAAAAGTTAAACTGCGGCAACCCCCTCACATTATCCGTGCTCGTGCGCCCATACTCCTCCACAACACCATCAGCCCACCCATCGAACCGCCTCTTCACCTCCTCCTGGGTGGCGCCATCTAGCGTCGGATCCTCGACGACCGTCCATTCCAGATGCGCGCCCAGCCAGTTGCGCCCTGGTCCTAATTCTTTAATGTCCTCTTGGGCTTCTCGTTTTATGAGCGAAAGGAGCTGGGTCCAGGCTGCGTCGTCGCTGTATGTGCAGCGGTAGATGACGAAGCCGAATTTTAGGAAGGAGGAGAGTTTCATGGCGCGAATTGTGTGGCCGTATGACTCCGATGTTGCTTTCGACGGGGTCCAGGTTGGACAGGAGGCGAGGTCGTTGCCTGTTGGTATCACCAGGGATACCTATTACATGTAATAGGCCAGAAGCACGTAAGAGTCTCAGTCTTAGTATGCTTGTAAATTGGTTGTCTTATTCTAAAAGTAGAGCGTAGAGTTGGAGAGTTATATCCTCCAACTTTGGCTCGTCTCGCGCTAGTACTAGTGCAGCCTAGTACTACACGTGACTACTTTATTATACTTACACTAGCAGTTCTTTCTTTATGGAAAGAAACCTCCCAATGTAACTAATCTCATTAGATTATCGCGTTTATTCTCTTTTTTTACCGTATATCGTTAATACGTAAAACTCGCTAATATTCCGGTTTTATACTTCAAATATCAAATTAAAATAAGGGGATTTCCCCTATTTTTAGTTTGATCGATCAAATAATAATATCGCTTAAAAACATTAAAAATATAACGTAAAAATCACTTTTCCACTTTTATTCTCTATTATTTCTTATCGCGTTATTCTCCTCTTTTTATTTATTTTTTTATTCGTACTTTGAAGTAATTAGTATTTAAGAATTTCTCGAGAGCTTTATTAAAAGTAAATTTCGTTATCGCGTCGATCGAATTATTTTAATTATTAATTTATCGAATTTCTTATAACTCTTTACGCTTATACGATTAACGGAGAGTTATAATATCGATTATAAAGCGCTTTTCTTTTATTATTCCCAATTTGATTAAATATTCGTATAGCGAGTAAAAGTCCGTGTAAACGATTATTGTAATTTCTAAGAGGCTAAGTTACTCTATAATTATATTGATAGTAATTTTAATTGCAATTACTATATTAATTCCTTTTATTATACTATATATCTCTAAAGCTAATACGTTTCTAATAACTTTTTTACTTTTAATCGAATTATAGTAAATAAAGTTTCTTTTAATCTCGAACTCTTTATTATTTAATTAGTTTTCGTTCGCAAGAATAATTTTATATCCAATTTAAAAGTTAAAATCTTTATTATTTGCAAACGATTTATCGACGAAAACGAAGAGTTTTATTATAGATAAATTTAATACGATATATTTAAGTCCTCGGTCGAAATTCTTAATTTATTAGTTTAATCTTTTATTTAGCGCGGCGATATTTTCTTTAATTGGATTTTAGTATTGCGTAATAATAAACAAATTAAATACGGCTTTTAATTAGCAAATTATAGCGATATAAATTCTTCGAGTATATTATTCTCGATACTCGTTTTAAAAGTTCGTAGATTTAATATTTATTAGTTTAATCTTTTTACTTTACTCTTTCTACCGTAATTCTATCGTATCTCCGTATTTAATCAAAATATAACCGTTAAAAATCAATAAAGTTTCCGGTATTAAAACTTCTTTTAACTTAATTAAGAACTTGGCTTTAATAAATTCGTTTTACTTAAAATTCGAGAATTCCTTATTTATTAAAATAAGCGTATTATCTATTTGCATTCTAATAACTCCGAACGCGTTTTTCGTAATTATAATCAAAAAGTAGAAGTCGTATATAAACGTAATTATAAATAGCTTATTTTGATAGTACTTATAATACGTAGCCCACTAATGTATTCCGGCCTCGGTAAAACTATATAACGGCTTTAAGATTACTATAATCGTACTTAGTAAATATAAATTACGAATTTCTTTTGGAAATCGCGCTAATATAAATCGTTAAATATTTATCGTAGATTGCGTATAAGTTTAAGTAATATCGCGAAATTATATTCTAATTTCTTTGTTTAAAAATTAAATCAAAATTAATATTAGTATTACGATAACTCGTTGATTTACTCTTTAGATTATTGGAAATTGCGTAAAAATTACTTCTTTTTTTCGTCGTTATATTTTTGTATAATTAATTTAGATTTCTCGTACGAACTATTAGTGGTTTTACTTTTAATCTCGTTGATTAGTCTTAAGTTGAAAATCCGAACGCTAATGTATTTAGCGGGGTCGAATTCGATGAAATTAAAAACTCTTTTAGCAATTAATCCGTCTATTTCTTATTTTTGCGAAACTTCGAATAATACTTCGAAAGTAGTGATTTTATTTTCGTTTCGTAACTTTAATAAGAGTTCTATATTAACTTTCTTTTTATTTATTATAAAAATTATAGAAATACTATTTTCTTCGGTAATAGTAATAAATACGTTATCGAAGTCCTCGCTATCGCTATTTTCCGTAAAGTTATAACGATTATTTTAACGCACTTCTTTATTAAATGTACTTCTTTTATTGCGCGACCCTTTTAATCGTCTTTTATTGCGGCGTTTAATCGGTGGCTTTTTTTCTTCGATTTAATTCGACGGGGAAAATCTAAAGATCTCGTTATTATCGTCCTATTTATACTCTTAATAATACGGCTTTATAATCGTAAATCGAAAGTTTATCGGTCTATAAAGTATATCGATTGTATATATCTCGCCGCTTATTACTAATAGTTTATATAGCCCTTTTTATCCACTTTTCTCACACTAAACGCGTACGTTCGATAAGATTAATAAATTTAGTGTAAGTTTAGTATTTAGACCGTTTCGCAAAGCGAGCGCGTCGATAATTTATCGTTCAATATAAAGACGGCGTATTTTCTTCGTAATTATACGAATTATTTCAATTCTTTTAATAATTAATAGTAATAGCGCGTTTTCACTAATTATTCGAGGATACGCTCCAAAGATTAATAGCGTAAATACGATACTATTAAATTTAACGAAGTCGTTAATAATTTTAATTACTATTTGTAGAACGATTTCCTTATTAATTTGCTCGCTAAATAACTCGTTTCGAATAATCTCGTAAACTCGCCGTAATAGCGCGTAGTATTTTTCTATTTTTTCTACGTTATTATAAGTTTTAACGGGCATTTCTTTGATTTGAATTGTTATTAATTTCGCGTATTATCGAAACTTTATAAACGAAAAGTTCTTTTTAGCGTCGTACACAATATAATTAAGTAGTTTTTAATACGTATTAATCTAGTATACGCGGAGAGTATCCTACGCGTTCTTTATAAATATATCCTTTAAAAATCTAATAGTTTAAAAAGCTATAAACGAGTCGATTACTTGTAAAACCGATTGATTATTTAAGTATAAAACGTCGATAATAATCGAATAATTAAATTCGTAATCATTTTATAAAGTAAATTTAAATCTATTAAGTGATTGTTTATATATTTGGTAGTAGTAATAATACTTTGTGAAATACTAAATATATTTAGTATTTATATTATAATTAATTCGCTAAAGAATTCTTAATAAGCGTTTAATTAATAAATAGTTAAAACGCCGATATAATTAGTGTAATTCGGTCTCAATAAAGTAATTCTAAGTTAAATTTTGCTTTTACTAATGTAGTAATATTTATAAGTGGCTCTATTTGCGTATAATCGGAATAATTTTATATTTTTAAATTAAAACGTTTTCGAAGTTATCGAGTTTAATACTTATAGCGTTTATATTTTGAATATAAAATAAGAAGAGTATATTTATTGGGATAACGTGAAATACGATAATTCTTAGTAGGATAGTAACTCGGATAATTCTTTGTAATAAGGTAATCCTTTTTTTAAAGCGAATCTTATAAACTCCAATTATAAACGTATTTAATTTGATACGAGTATTAGTTTTTATAGCGCTAGAAATTGTAATTAGCCCGCAGTTAATACTCCGGCAACTCCGTTGTTTAGTATAATACTCTAAAAAACTCCGGATGAATATCAGTCTTCGAAAGTAAACGCTAAATACTCTCTAATTTATTATAATAATAAACTATTAAATATATTTTCTCCCGTAATAATATAGCGCGTTAATTAGTCGTTTAAAATAGTTACCGTATTTATATTATCGATTTCTTTAAATTCCGTAAAAAAGTTTTCGCTTTTTCTCTCGATTTCTATATTTAATAATAATTAGTTTATCTCTAATAATTTATTATTTTTCGAGAGACTTTCTATACTTTCGCACTAAGCGAGGAAACTCTAATAGAATACTATCGTAATTTCACGGTCTACCGTATATTAAGCGTATTATCGGAATTTCGTATAAATTTACTATCGCTTTTCTATCGAATATTTAATCGGTTAATAGTTTATTTTACTGCAAATATAGCACTTTTTTTATCGTAACTCTCTTTAGTATCTATAGCTTTCGCGATATCCACTTCGCAAGCCTCCTTTATCTCGATATCCTCCTCTATTTTATTCTCGTCCACGTTTTTTATATGTGCGGTCAATCCAATTTTAACCGTGCTCGTCGTACTCGTTCTTATCTTCTTATTAACGCGTCGAATCTATAGTATATTACAGTGCTTTACGTGAACGCACTACCGTATCGATTATTGATCGTAACTCAATATATATACTCTCGAACGTATTAGCGGGCTTATATAATGCGAGACTATATTCTTCAACCCCTTTACAAGCGTTGATAATTTAGTCTCGTAAACTATATTTTATCTAATATTCTTTTAATAAACCGCGTTGAATCTTTTAAAGTTAATCGAAAAATAATTATAAATACTTTAATTTAATCTTCGATAAGTATATCGCAATAATTCGTAGAAACGTAATCTCTTTCTATAAGGATATATACAATTATCGGTTTTCCTCGGTCTTAAAATATATTTTCGTTATTTCTATTATCGTTTTAAAATCATAATTATATCCCGTAACTTTATCGTAATAAAACGAATTTACGCGACCGATAAATATAACCGAAAACACATTGCCGTATTATTCTTTCGGAAGTCTTATTTTAAAATAATAATCGCGAAAAACTTATAATTTAACGTCGAGAATATTATATAATTCACTACTATATTTCTTATTATTATCGATATAAATTTTCATTAAATCCGTAATCACTTTAATAAATACATTTAATTAGTTTTATTATTAGTTTAATTATTGATTTAATTATTAATAATTATCGAGTAATCGAAAATAAAAACCGTTATTAAAATTATTATTCGCATATAATTAATAATAGTATTACTAATTCGGAAATTAAGAGTTCGTAAAATACTAATTAGTAAAATATTAATTCTTAGGATACTAATTCGTAAATTGGGAGTATACGGGGTAAAGAGATATATTAAAATCAAAAAATCTCTAATTGTTTTGAGGAAATACGTAAAGAAATAATAGCGTATCTTATAATAATAGCGCGTTTTAAAGAAACGACGCATTTTAAAGTAATAATTTACTTTAAAGTAATAGTGTAATTTATGGAAATAGCGCAATTTAAATAGTTTGAATTAGTGTAATTTAAACGTACTTTAAAGCGTATTTTGAATAATATTATAAATTAAACTTATTTTTTCCTTTCTTTAATTAAACCTCGATTTCTTCCTTTATTTACTTATAATATTCGTTATTATTAATAAGCTTCTCCAATTCCTTAGAGATTAAATATCCGTCCGTAGTAATAAATACTCCGTTATAACGTAAAAAATCTCGTAAATCTCTAATAAATTTAATTTTTACCGATAAGAACGTATTCGTCGTTTATACTTTGAAATCCTCTCGGAAATATTCCTAAAGTATATTATCTATATAATCCTTTCTCTTATAAATCTCTATTATAAACAAAATAAATCCATTAGCTTATTTTTTATCGATAATCTATTTTATAAAGTCGAAGTATTTTCTTTATTTTACTTTATTATAATCGTATTTTGATTCTAAGTCTAATTTTAATATCATTTTAACGTGTAAATAAATTCGTTCTAAGTTTAATTAAAAGAAAAATAAAGTTCGTTAAAAAAGTAATATATTAAAATATTATTATTATTGCGATTGCGATTCGAATCGAATCAAATAATAAAAAGCGCAAAGTTCTTAATAGTACTTTAATCAAATAATAAGTATAATAACCCAACTAATTAATTAATCGAGTTTTCCGTAAACGTAATTATTCTGCGTAATAAACGCAGACTTAAATCAAGTAATAAATATAGTAATCCAACTAATTACTTATTCGAGTCCTTGAAGTTTACGCAATACTAAAGTCTCGTTTCCGCAAAAAGTAAAACTTCTTATAGTCTGATAATATTTAAGGGCGCAACGTAAACCTTCTTTAGCGCGTTCTACAAAAGATAGCGATCCTTTGTAGTAACCTCTTCTAAATAATCCTAATTACTCCGTAATTAAATGAATAACTATTGATTAGTATTGGTATTACTAAGGATACTTATTATATGTAATAAATTAGAAGCACGTAAGAGTCTCAGTTTTAGTATACTTGTAAATTGGTTGTCTTATTCTAAAAGTAGAGCGTAGAGTTGGAGAGTTATATCCTCCAACTCTGGCTCGTCTCGCGCTAGTACTAGTGCAGCCTAGTGCTACACGTGACTACTTTATTATACCCACATTGCCCATTTTGGGGGGATTGTGATTTTAGGAGATATTAGGTGTTGTGTGGTAAGGTTAGATACAGGTAGGTAATGTGGCGTGCGGGTTGCGGGTTGGGGGCAATAATGAAGCGAGGAGTTATGATTGATATTGGAAGAATCGTCTGGTTAAATATCTGGGTGCAATTAGTCTCGGGCAATTTAAGACCTGTCTTGCGTCGCCCCACAATGCCAAACGCAGGGGTTAATCCCCCACCACGTGAGGCGCCAGGATTAGAACTAAATTTCGAAGGCAACAGGGCTTGGAAGCTTGCAAATCGTCTAATAATTCCACATTTAAAAGCTACGAGTACGTGCAGATAACGATCCGTTCGGTGTTCGTAATAAGACCGGGTCGCTTATCTCTTTTGTTGGCTCCCGCTCCCCTGATGCGTCATTCGATTAGAAGTTCGAGTCATCCAAGACTAAGAACAAGAACAATTCTTGGCTCATCAGAGACTATTTTTGCTCATTTGGAATTATCAGAGGCCCAATATATTCAACAATGTTATGGAAATAAAGAGAGAAATAAGCAGAAGAGGCAACCCCCCCCCCCCCCCCAACAACAAAAGCACAGCACAATAAGGGAAACCAAAAGAGGGGAAAGAAGCAAACTATAAGGAGAAATAATACTGGTCACAATACGGAGAAATATATAATGGCAATATAAGAGGGTCGAAATATAATCGCGATATAAAGCTATTTATATTTTATTAATTATCGAAATATAAAATTTTTATATTATATTTCTAACGGAATATATTTCTAATATAAAAATCAAGCTTTATTTT
>FJOG01000004.1:1726932-1746081 GCA_900073065.1 Phialocephala subalpina | reverse complement strand
CAAACACCCATAGACTGCTATTCCATAATGGAATACAGGAGGTACCCCTTTCTATGTAGGCTGGGAATATAAGTATGCAACGGAGATCGTTTAGTGTTTCAATTTGCGGGATTAGTTTCTTTAGTATTAATAGAAAAATGGGACTAGTCAAATATATATCTAATGCACTAAGGGAGCTGCGTTAATATGTTTCTCTTCGATATTCTAGAGCATATTTGGAGAGACTACAGGTATTTAAAGAAGTGGAGCCTACTTAAACTTGCGGCGACAACAACTTTCTAGAAGCCGATGAAAAGAAAGTTTGGTCTGCAGAATTGGAGACTTGCCCGGTACACAATGCACGATTCCCACACACGAAGAGAATGGGATATGAAACGGAGGTCTGGAACCGAGAAAGCGCCTGGGCTGTTGCTGGACTGCGGGCAAGCTCTTTGTGGCTGTTGAGAGATTATGACACTGTGCGCGGCAAATTCCATCGAGTTGGAGCTCGAGCGACCTCGGTACTGGAAGCTCTACTTCCAGAAGCTCGACCACGGGAGGTTTGAAGAGCAAGGGGTTTGACGGCGGGAGGCTGGACGACGGCGGGAAGCTGGTTGTGGCGAGACTCGAGTAGAGGAAATGTGATGGGAGAGGGTATAATATGAGGAGGTTGGAGATCGAGAGCTTTGACGCAGACTGGAAGGTGGAGGAGAGGATGCGTGGTAAGAGGTAGTCGGCGGGCGAGTGTCTGATTGGTCGGAAGCGGTGCTGCTATGTAATTCTGGGTGATAGGAAGGTGGAGCTCGTGATATAGAAGTACTAAACGCTGGAAAACTAGAAGCTAGGACTCTAGAGGACGACGGAGCACGCGAAGTAGTAAATTCCAGCAGCGTATAAGGCTTGGTAGACGTTGTGCTTATCAGCCTCATCAGAAAAATGGTCTTGGATACCATGGTCCCCCTCGCTACCATCTTCGTCGATGTACATGGTGTTGCTGCTTGAAATCGCACCACGGGAAGATTGTTGGTGGTCCTTACCAGTCCACCTCGTGACTATGTTCCTCGGCCGTGGAAAGTTGTTGTCCACCGACAGCTTGTGTATGCGTTTCGGTTTGCTCAATAATACTAAGAGTTTCATGTGCAGGTGTATGAGGAACATGATTTGCAAGATATACAAGCAAGGCAATTGATGCCCAAAGCGAAGGTCGTCATTCGGGGCGTTGTTAACGAGATAAAGCATCGCGAGGATACATTGAGTGCGGGAGGCTGCATCTTCACGAATTTTTCTGGTGCTAAAGTGATCTTGAAGTCGCTGCCTAGTGGTTTCCCTGTGTCAAACATATTCCAGTCAGTATATACATCATATTTGTGGTGCCTCTGCGGCTACTTCTTAGCCGGGGCTGCGGTGGAAAGCGGAACGCGCCATGCTAGAATACAAAGATTCAAGGCATTTGTAGAGTATGGGTAAGACACTGGGGAGAACACTTGTCAAAGTAAGACACCCTGAGGGTGACGCAGATCTAGAGAGCCAAACTCGGGACCAGGGGGGCCGTTCTGGAGGCATATCCGAACAGCACCCTGGACTGCAGGATGTTCAGAACTGCAGTACCCGTAAGTTACTGTGGCAACATCACGTTGAATATGATGAGACGGCATGCTGATTCCGTTTGTGTGTGGTTATGGACGAAGGATGCTTGACAGATGCTGTGATGCGATATGATTTGTTCTGTTACTACAAGTCAGACCAGCCCACAGTCAATGATAAGGTATGCGCAATATGCCTTGAGTCGCGTAAGGCGATGACGGAAACTACTGAGTGAGAAAGGGATCCAGCGCAAAGAGGCTGGTGGAGTTGAAGTCAGAGTTGAATTCTGAACGCAGCAGCGTTGCAAAACTACGTCGGTGGTTGGAGAATGGTGTTTAGCAGCGCGAGAACTGGACTGCGTGCAAGGAAGTATCCA
Organism: Phialocephala subalpina; assembly: GCA_900073065.1. NCBI lineage: Eukaryota > Fungi > Ascomycota > Leotiomycetes > Helotiales > Mollisiaceae > Phialocephala > Phialocephala subalpina. The sequence continues at coordinate 1,744,142 of FJOG01000004.1, read as the reverse complement.
ATTAACTTTTGATGACTACAAGAAAGGATCTTGGTGGAAATTTGGCGCAGGAAGGATGTGCGAGCCGGTCGTGGTGGCTCGTTGGAGGATGTTGGGAAAGGCCTCATGACCGCCCCCATTGCCCATTGAGTTAAGCGAACACTAGCGCTATTTGGAGCGTGTCACGATATTGACTCATCCACTGGAATGTCATCCGATCGTAGAACTCTAGCATCTCTCCGAGTTTCCAAGGTTATGGTGAGGTACCTGTGTTGAACCGATTGATGCAATAGCGTAGGCCATTTTCGCGTAGTGAGCGTGGAAACGGGACGTCATTGTTTGGAACTGAGGATCCTTGTTGGCGATGAATGAACGGGTTTGAAGACCTCAGGGTCTTATGTCTGATATTGAGGGAACAGCACAAGACATCTGCCTGTGTGTATTAGAGCTTCAAACGATGACTTATCCTCATTTACATATATGAAAACACTGTCTTCTCTGCTTGGTACCTGTATCTATAAGTTTATCCTGCTAAGTAATAGCCGAGTGAGATTGTCGCTACCCCTTTTCTCCCATGTCCTGAGGTCCACACGTGCCACGTGACAATCGTCCTTCAAGTCGCGACATGGAACCCCGGCCCCGGCGATGATCCAGAATTATATCTTGATTGCTGTGGTGTCTATGAAGTAAGGTTTGACCTCGGATTTTAAGGAGTAGAGTTTATGCAGCCTAGACTGTGGAGGATTTGTATGCCTGATGTCTGTAGCAAAATGGCGGCTTGAGAGTTCGAAAATCGTATAGACATCGGCAGGACGTTCGAGAATGGTTAGAAGGGGGAAATTGGAGTGCGACTTGATGCAGGAGTACTTCTCATAACAACAACGATCACATATCACTATCTCAATCTTAATCTCCGCCCGAATTTGCTGCCCCCAGTATCACCTTCCACCTCAGATGTCAGTTGCTTGGTAAAGACCGCATTGATGGTGAAAAGGGTTACAGAATGGCTATATATACACAGAGGGGAGAGGTACCCCCCCTACCCCCGGAGGACCCCGAAACTGGCCGCGTGCGGCCACGTCACCAACTGACATCAGAGATGCATTGCTCAGAAATAAGACCTGCGCTCTGCACTTCTGGCACTGTCTGCCACGAGAGTATCCCTGTTTGTGATTCGACAGCATTTACAAGGGGATTATTTGTGTAACTCATCGGTGGCCATGCCTATGATGGAAATCCTCGAGAGCCCCCTCGTTTTGAGCTGCTTTCTTCAGGGGCGTTGATTGCTGCGGGTTAGTCGTTCATATGACTGCTGATCTTATCTAGGTCCCGCAGGATTTCATTAGCCTCAAAATAGTCTTCTTCTTCAATGTCGGTTCAGTTCTCATGCTGAATACATTCGATTCCTCGTCCCCAAACTTGATTAATCCTCCGCTTGGATATCGATATACTCGTCAACTCCCACCATCTCACCACATAGATATGACCTTCCTTCGTTTATTTCATCTTCTAATCGTCAACTATGTCCCTGGCTACCTCTGGAAGAATAATGGCAGGCTCTTCCTGAGCTACTTAGGGGTTCATTGATATACAGGTTTATGATATAAGCAGTTAAAGAAGAAACCATCGCATCGATTACGTTTCCCTCTCTCTAATTAGAGTTTTAGAAATGCGTTTGGATGGTATTGATGCTCAATTGACCATGCTCCCATCCCCTCCTTATGCCGCGGAAGTATACCCCTAGAAGCCCCTGAGATTCTCTTGGATGTATTAACTGCTTGATACGCGGCAGCAAATGTATTATCTACTTATCAGCAGTGTTTGATCTATGCTCGAGGGAAGGAGTTCCAAGGTTCGATCTCAAGATGTCTTTGTGTTGTGTCGTGTTATCAACGGCCACAAAGCTCACATCTAGTGCCGAATGGCGGCATTTCCCGAAAGAAATACCGACTTTGCTTGAATACAATAACTGCAGGAAATGTAATCCACCAGGAACCAGAGGGGCTATTTCAATGGTAAGTGTGTAGAGGAGACGTGCCACTGATCCGCAACAAGTCTGCGCTGGCTGTATATGCAAAACCATGGTGGCTGTGAATTTTTGAACGCGCCGAGGTCTTACTCATCCGTTTCTATTTCCTTGAGACTAGATTTGGTGAGACAGAGAGGTTGTTTTGGTATCGAGGGGATCTGATATTGAAAAGTCGGCTTGCTCTCAATCGGAACGATCTCAGCTTGAAGCATCCATAGAAGCTTACTGTTACTTTGTTAGATCTCCGGCATTTGATACAGAAGCATCTTCGAAATCATGCAGATTGACCTTGACCTTGTGGTATTATCCTGCGAACTCCAGCGAGTCTCGACCGTCGGTTGGCAGATGATGTCATAGAATCAGCCACTCAGGTGTTCGAATCCCTAGTGTACAATCCTTCTGAAGAGATCTTGCCAGTACGATCAATTAGCAATGGGTGTATTGTCGTCAACAATAGATCTTCGCTTTGGTTCAGGAAGAGCGCCACATTGGGGCGTCACTTGCAATCGTTACAGCAAAGTACGGTTACTGTATGACAGATCTGAAGTCACTTGTGTATGTCTCGCCCAGAAGACACTTTTGGTGAATGTTTTTTATTGCTATTATTTTACAAAGGTGATAGGCTGCTCAGGGAGTATCCAAGCTAGGAGGGGGTATCCTCCACCAGAAAGTCCACCAGAGTGGCCTTACTAAAGCAGAATTGTATTTTCCGAGCCCCGATAATAACAGTGAGACAAAGATCCAACGGCTTGTTGCATGACACAACTTCTAAGAGATTAATCGGAATTGCCTGGCTATGGGAGGAAGTCGTTGGGTATTGGTCGAGGCCGGTGCCTAGCTTCGATTCGAGGTGATATATTTTGTGTACAGCTAGTCTAACAGTGAGAATTTTGAGGGCAGAATCTCAGAAAGAAAGTTCTAGGAGAATCTATAATGTCTTTCTAAGCACGCGCATCAGGACGAGAACGATGAGTACCGGGATAAGGAGCAGCACGAGCCTCATTGACGCTACCCTCATAGAGACAAACGTGGTTGTTCCGGCTGCATAAACCACATGCTGGCAGCGCCCTATCGCATTTTCGGTGCTTTCTACGACACTCTTGGCATTGGCGAGGAGCCACACGTGCTGGGGCTTGGGGCTGGTTTGTGACTGAAGTCATTGGTTGCGTGGTAGTAAGTGGAGGGACTGAATTTGTAGTGTTGATTGACGTAATGGGCATCGGATTGCTTAAAGATGTAGAGGTACGAGAACTCTGGCCGTTGAGCGCGCTTCGAGATGGGCGGGAGCGGTGGTTTGGCTTGGGTTGGGGAGCTTCGTCGTTAAAAGGCTCAGAGGCAGAAGCACCACGATCTTCTCTCTCGGCATGTTCAGCATGTCGCTCAGTGATAACTTGTTGTCCATGCTTAGAGGCCGTCTTGCTTCCTTGGGTTTTTGTTTGATTGGTGACCACGGTCTCAAGAAGTTCCTTTAGACGTAGAATTGGCTTGGGTGGTGGGAGGGGATTGTTTCGATTCGGCCCATTGAGGAAGAGGAAGAGGAATTGGACGTAGTAGTCGCGGCAGAATACTCGGTCGCCTTCCTTCGGAAACTCTATGACATCGTAAAGCTCCTCGAAGCTCTCTAACTTTTGTCCCCATAGGTCCCGCTCTTGCTCATTTCGATGGAAGAAAACGATGTCGAAGTGGCTGGGATTTTGCTTGATAAAATTGACGGCATCTTGAAAGGCAATCGCCTGTCGATTACGTGCGTCGCTGGTGGACATCGTGAAGTCTCGTTTGAGAAACTTGAGGTGGGGAGTGGCTATGTATCGTTAGCATTCGACTCTGCGAGTTCGTTCTCATTGTGTTGAAAATACAACACGAAGTGTAGACAGGAGACAGAGCCATGGGAAGTACGCATTGACCTTGCTTTGTTCCTCAAAAGGCCTCAATCAGATTTGCTTACTTGGGCTTGAGGATTTGATAATTGTGATGCGCTGTGACGAGCTCACGGCTCTGAGTAGGGGTGATTGGTTCAGAGGAACGAGGATAGAACTTACTTCAAAGTTTTGGATTCAAGGTCGACCGAATTTGTTAAAACCGCCAGAGTTTGTGTCTTGAATATCCGCCGTCTCAGCTCCTCTTGCTAATGCGAAAATGGAAGAGATCTATCGAGCCTCGAGAGCTATCTTAGGTGTCTTTACCCACATTCACGAGGTTGCACACCTCTTGCGCGAAGTCTTCGAGGAGAATCGAGACTTGAGTACTGGGAATTTTGCGGACTCTTTGCGTTCGAAGGGCGCGAGAACGTCTTGATAGTTTTGAGAATTATATAGACTCAAGAAGCGAGAGCTAGCCTCGCATTTATCTTCTTCCGTCATCCCAGCCCTTTTCCTGCACCTCAATATTTTGATCATTCATCTCATCTGCCTCGATCAAAGAGCTTGTCCTGGCTTGGGACTTTCAATGGCAAGAGTCTCATATCAATTCATCTTATATTTTAAGATTCATAATAGGAGTAAGGGATGGGTGGAGATGATCACGTATTAATTCATGAAAGATATGCAAGAGAGAATCGTATTGTGTATCTGATCTAAGCAGTTAACAAGTCCAGAAAGGTGCCCAAACACATTATCCATCCTGAACCTGCAAATTTTCCCTGCTTATGCAAAACCACGTTTTTCCAAAAGGTGGTAGCATCACAGACTGGAAAGTCTATGATTAAGTTTCCAGAGCAACTTAAGGGCTGTGGTAGAATATCCCAAAAGACGTGACGGAGTTAACTTGGCCAAAATATGTGAAAATGTACTTCGGGATGAGGTGGTATGGGGTATAATCTCACAAAAGTTCTGACTGACTCTCGATCGGAGAGCAAGGCGGTGCGTAGCCTCGAATGATGGAATTTCATGTGTGTCTCGCCGTCGTCCAAACATTCTCCAGTGCCAAGACAGAACAGCTGTCCTCCATGCCCTGGTTGGCAGTCCTCTTAATATTTATCCTACAATCCACGAATGACAGCGGCCTCTGTAACTTCCTTCAGCGCCTTCTTTTCCTTACGGGCTTTCTCCGCATCCACGCGAGCCTCTTTGACCGTGCCCCCATACACACACTCAATGCCATGATCTCTGCACCAATCACAGTTTGGCTCCTGCTTTCCGCATTTCTTTTGACGGCCTCGGCAAGACTTGCAGTCCTGTGGAGCAGTGCTAGGTCGTGCTTGAGGATTAAATGCAGGATTTACTGTAGGGGTCGGAGCTAGTATGGTTGTTGTCATCTGGGAGAGCGTAGAACCAGTACGTCGGCTGTTAGTGGCTTTACGTTTCTTCTTGGGAGAAGGAGCGGCGTAATCAGAGCCACCAGAATCTTCATCGTAGGTTGGGAAGGAGTTCTTCTTGCGCTTGAGGCCCGGATAGGTGCTTCTGCTGGGCCCCGTTTCCTGGATACCGCCGTTATTACCTAGCCGAGATGGCCGAGGTGGTCGAGTTAGCTGCTGATTTTCTGGCTTGTCGTTGAAAGCCCCGACTTCCCCCCTACAACTCGCCTGCAACTCCAGCTTCTGCCAAGATCTTGTGACCTGCTCCGATGCCGTCTCCTTTATGAATATTCTGAACTTCAACTTCCGAGCCCTCGCTGCCTTTCTCCGTGTGCCGTCGTGCAATCTTGTCTCCCACGAGCTGCTTGCCAAGAATTCTCTCAACCTCATCCCTAAGGCATTGGAGCTCCATCGATGGGCAAGGGTTGTCGGAGCTAGGTCCGTTAACGTGGAGGGCGAGCTGGAAAACCAGGCCCAAACGTTTTGCAAATAGCTTGGTTGTTGAAGGTACGCCAGAGTGGTTGGGGTATTCTGCGCCGCTAATGTCAGCAAATTTTCAAGTGTTTGCTTCCTTCGCGCCCGATGCTGGCGGATGTTGCGTTTTGACCAAAATCAATTTTATCAAAAGCCAGACAGCTAGATGTTCGCGCACGAAACGTCGTTACGCTGACAATTCTTGGGGTTGTTAGGTTATGATGATCGAGGAAAGGGAGGATGTAGGAGCTGCCAGATACTATACAGCATGGCTGTGCGGCGGATACAAATCGTAATATTAATTAACTTGAAAGGATGGTTACTTACTTGCGAATACTTCTGAAGACTCAATTGATTGAGTTCAGAGCATGCGCCACGTTGCGACGGTGGCATTCGGTGGTATCCCGAAGTGCAAGTGCCGTTCTCGAAAGTTGATGTCGGACGAGATCTTGTGCTTTGCAGTACTCTCGAAGGACATCCTATCGACGAAGCTAAAATTTTGCGGGAGATCTCATCTGATCTGACCTTATATTTTTAGAATCTCATAACCAGGGTAGTTCACAGGACTATCACGTATTGATTGATCAAATATGGGAAGACTTCAATTTTCTATTTAATTTTCCATCTAGTCCACAAGCAGCTGCAGCAAGCTTTCTCCCTCCTTGAACTTGCGATCCCCTTCGAAAAATATTACTAGATCTCTAACGGCGGTAACATCTCAGACTGAGAGTCCGTAACATAATTTCCGAAGGAACTTCAAGGGCGTGATATATTCTAGTGTGCTTGCGGGCTCCGAGAGACGTAATGAAGACTTGTCAGCAAATATTTTGGGGGAAATGCACCTCCAAAGCCAAGGTGTAATGCTAAATAATCTTACAGAGCATCAGATAGCTTCTTGACCAGAGAACATGGCCTTATTTGGGTGTGGCAGATCGAAAGCCCAAGTGGCTCCTCGGGAAACACAGCTTTTCACGTCCAAGGCCGAAGGGCTTTTACTTTCGCCCGCAATTGGTAACGATCCATGATTGTTCATTGACCGGGCTCTGTAGCTTTCTTGGCTTGACGTCTTTCCTCGACTTTGATGGCGTACTTTTCAAGAGCTTCCGCCACTGTACTAGTGTAGTCGCAGTCAAAGCCAAATCTAGTATACCATTCACACTATAAAATTAAAAAGTCAGCAGATGTATCTTCAATATCCGGTATCAATTCCGGTGGGGTATCATAAATGAATATAAGAGGGGCAGAGATCTGTTTCCCGTTTACTTACCTTAGGTAACCCTCTCCTGCATGTCTTTTGGCATCCACGGCACGATTGATAAGCCCGAGAGGACAGAGTTACTTGAGTCTGAGAATGAGCTGCTGGTAATCGTGGTTGAGGATGATAGGCATTGGGGCGAGATGCTATAGTCGATGGAGGTGTAAATTGGCTTGAAGCGACTGTAGGAGTTGGACGTGGGTTCTTTGAAGCTGTACGGGCTCTACGAGCTTTCTTTTGGCAGGCTCATCGGAGTCGGAGTTGCCAGAAGGGTTGCCAGAAGAATGGTCAGCGTTATCGTGGTCGGGGTAATGGAGAAGGGAGGTGGGTCTGGTACGGGAAGAGCTTCGTCGAGCGGAGAATCTTGTGTCCATCGATGCTGTCTTTCCATGAGTGACGGCCAATTTGCTACGCTTGGGTCGACCTCCCTCCTCGTCTTATCCTTGTTGAGTATGGTCTCCCTTTCTATTTATGCCTTGAGTATGACCACTAGCTTGGGTATAGCCATCATCTTGAGTATGACCACCAGCCTCTTCAACGACCATGTTCTCGTAATCGGAGACACCATATCCATCCTCGCGGTACTCAATTTAGCTATCAATAACATCCTCGACCGCGTCTCTGAGACAACGTAACTCCACGGAGGGCAATGGGTCATTCGGGTTCGGTGCGTTGATATTTAGGAACAGGGCTTTGACGAAGTAGTCTCGCGACTGCTCGGGATCGGGAGGAAATTGAGAACTAGTACTCTTCGGGAAACCCTTTGGGCATCGAGCTTGAAAACGCTCCACTTCGGTCATGTATAATCGTCGTCCTTCTTCATTATCGTGCACATGAACTTTCTTGACTATCTCTGGGTTTCCGCGAACGTATTTAATAGCGTCGTTAAACGCATTAGCGTGTCGCTTGGGGAATTGTGCGGAGAGCATATTGTCGGCGTATTATTATGAAAGTTATGGTTGGCAAATCAAATAATGTGCTCTATTACAATTAGCAGGTTTACTTCAAAAGCCATAATCGTAACAGCTCATGCGAACTGGCCGCAGACTCCAACAGGGTCAATTGACTTCAGGGACAGTTTACTTACTCTCTGGTAGCTTTGAGGCCTCAATTGATTGAGTTCAGAGATTGCGCCATGTTTTAGAGGTGTTGTGGTGCTGTGGATCTCAAGTTACTTTTGCTAAAGTTGGAGTTGGACGAGAAGGAGGTCTTGAGCCTTGCGGTTGCACTCGAGGGACATTTTTGATTACAAAGCTAGTACTTAGCGAGCTTATCTGATGTTATACTATATTTCCAAAATCTCACAACTCAAATAATCATACAATACGCAGAGATCATCACGTATGAGTTCATAGAAGGTGTAATAAGGTGTCACATTATTTATTATCTACCTCAAAAAAAGTATTGACCAAGTCCAGAAAGTAGCTACACCAACACTGTCTCTCATCCCGGACCTGTGATTCCCTTCCGCAGAAACTGCTGGCAGGTAATAGTATCAAAACTCAAAAGTCCGTGATGAAATTTCTGACCAAGAAAGCCTCCAAGACTTTCTTCTATTCGTCGTCTAATCTTGCCTCTCGTTCAAGGCGCCTGGCTGCAGCTTCGGCTTGGTAGTCCTCTCGAGCTTCCTTAACAGTGCCCCGTACACACATTCAAGGTGGTGGTCTCGACACCATGTACACTTAGGAAGCCGCTTATCGCAGCGATTTTGTCTACCACGGCATCTTTGGCAGTATTGTGTGGCTCGAGTGGCGGTGGTTTGTGCTTGTGGTCGAGCTGGGCTGCGGAGGCTGACGGTACCGGGTTGCTCTGGGCTACCTGTTGCTGGGATGAGCCAGATAATGCGAGGACTGTTAGTGCTGAGCTACCCAGTACTGTTCGCTGCTGAGGTGGGACAGATCATACAGACTTTCTGCTCTCGTGCTCCCAAACCGAAATCTCCTCCTTTTACTTCCGCAGAAAGGGGCCACATATCCCTCTTGTATATGCTATGCCTCCTCGAGCTCCCTAAAACCTTTGAAGTGTTTGAACTAACTTTATGGGCCTCGAGTCAACTTTTGGGTGTTGGGAATATGGGATCAAACGTTGAAGGCGCTGTGGGATATCGAATAATAAAATAACGAAAGGATGAGTGCTCCCCCCGTGAGTCTTGGGCATGTTTTCTCTCCCCCTAGAACCTTCATGATCTTTTGCAAGGCAGTCAATGGATATCATGTTATCCTCGGCGTTGGGTTGACGGGATTGGCAATTCGAGTACCTCAGGCTCTGCTATTCCCTCCATATTCAAGTATGTTACATCACCCTTCGATGTATAAGCTTTAGCACACCCTTGTGTTCTATGATTCTCGGCTATTCCTCTTGTATAACCCACCCATTCGGTCTCTCCGTTCGATCGTGCTCCAGTCTTTGGGATAGAATGGTGGGTAGCGGGATGGCGAACCTGCATTTGAAGAATATTAGCTAAGAATTCCTGTCATAAGTACAGCACAATCCCGGAAGGACATGCTTGAAAGTGTAGCATTACCGGAAATCTTGGCTGATCGGTGTTGATCTTGGAAAGTCTTAGTGCGAGCCAAATCGCGCTGTGATTTTGAATGTCAATTATGATTTCGAGTATATTTGACGAAACGAGAAACGTGAATGTCGTTGCAGAGCAAGAGATTCTCATCGGCACATTCTGATTTTCCTGTAGAGTCTTCGAACTTCCTTACCGTTTTTCTCAAGCTCGAAGTGAAAAATAATAGTGGCTAGGTTGGCAGAGCTTTCCAGGTGCCAACTCCAGAGGAGGTAACTCTTTATACGGAATTAAGGCATGACTTGTGCTGCTATGTTTGTAAGTTACTTCTGGCTGTTCTAAATGGCACAGCTCTTCGTGCATCTAAGTCTCCCGGTCCCAAATATCTACTATTGGTGTAGGAATACTGGGCTGGCTTGCCTTGCACAATACCTACGATCACACCCTCATCTGCTATCTGGATACCTGCAAACAGTGGTTTCAATTGCCCAGCATTGGCTGGAATTTCTCAGTCAATGCTGGGTGGTCCTCTCGACCAATGAAACATTCTGGCAGAATACAGTTGACCGCAAAGTTCAGGCAAGGCTGAGGGATTGACACCTCTGATCAAAATTTGACAGGGGTTCCCGGCAGCAGAACCTCGCACCAAAGTTCCTTCTTATTAGATACCTTATCCGCATTACGAGACCCTTCCAAGTTGAGTGAGCTGTTCTATTGAGTGTGAGTAACTGAGCTAACCGTGACTCTCTACCATTCCGTTATCAGGCCCTCAACTCGACCGATCGCTGCCATTTTCTACCCCTTGGGGTCCTGTGATGCTCACCTGACAGAATTATAGCGTCGCTGGAGGAGATCTGCTTGAACAGCAAACATTTTCTTTGAGATTGGAGATTCGTGTTGGTATTCTCGGTGTGCTGGCATCTTCGTTTCGAATCATGGAAGAAGTGAATACTTCAAGATTCGTTGACACTGTAATCTATTAGACTCTGAACCAGTCGTACGAAGTATGGGAGGTACTCGCAGCAGCATCGGCGATGATCAATTGGTTGAGCAAATAGCTACGTACCTCTGAAAGCCAGTCATCTCTTGCTTGGGATGCCAAAATATGACAGCATTTTGGTTGATGTATTGCTCGGGCGGAAGACAGCACGACCAGGCAATGAAGGGTCAACTGGGGAAATGGCAAAATCAGCATGCATTGATCTGCGAAACTGACAACTGCGTCTCTTACATCTCGAAGGCATTTATCAACTTATTTTCAAAGTATTTGGAGGGACGAAAAATCCATGAAGGCTCTACTAATTTCAAAGGCTCGCCGGAACTGGATGAAGGTTCTTTGTCTAAGGGTGCGGCTCCGACAAGCATTCTTGAAATCTAATATCCTTTGTTTGTTGTTTCTTGCACTGCTACTTTTAGGCCTTCACATGTATAAAATATAAAATCATCTTTAACCCAGATGCTCAAAACATAGGGTTCAAGGGATGAGTTGCCTTTTATGCCATTTTCTAATCAGCATTGATTCGTCAATGTCGGTGTCCAGAGGGACTGTGCATTCTAGGGGGAAAAAAAGAAGTGCCGAAATACAAGAAAGGTGCCCACTGCACTGGAACGAAATTTTTTGATGCCAATTTGCCCAAGAACGAAGTAGCTGCAGTAGCCCGAATCCAAATGCTCCCAAGTTGCTCTAAATCGCCCATCCAATCAGAACGCGAGCTTCTGTTGATCACCCGAAGACCTGAAGTGAATGGCGCCGTTAAATAAGCGACCTCCTATTTACCCCGCACTTTCCCACGTGCCTCCTGTCTCGCAACGTGTAAACAAAATCGCTTGTAGATGCTACCTAGTGCCAATTCCGTCCTCCCTCGCAATCCGGCGAGTCATAAAATGGGGCAAAGCGATCGTCCAGTTATTTGTGGGCTCGATTTTTGGTGCTGGGTGATATTCGTATAGGACTCAACAATGCCAAAATCGAAGTCTGAGGAAGACTGCTCATGGGAATAAGAATCCTGGAGGTGTGACGGCTGCAACAATGCAACCATGTCCGCGAATTGGTCATCGATGTCCTTCGTTGAGGATTTTCGACCAACTGTGGTGATAACAAATACGGATGTTTCCGAACGGAGAGGAACGGAGTCGAATCCGTTCGGGACGTGTGCTCTGGCTGTTGGACTGAGAAGGAAGGTGCGAGCTGCGGTTGCACGTGACGACATGCTAATGAATGCACCTTCCCGGAGCTGGTCGTCGCAATCTGTGGCAAATGATGATCGCAGATTCGAAACAGGGTTTGGAAGTGACGATTGAAATTTTTGCTGTCTCCGAGAAATATTGCAAGAAGTTCGCAAAGGTTTTGGCGAGCGGAGCTGGTCGAAAAAGTCTCCAAGAGTTCACCTTCACTCCGAAAGTTGTTCTCAACCTCACAATATCTCCTGGAGTATGGCTAACCTTCTGCAATAATTGGTAGTTCTGGCTTACGGACGTGCAAGGCCGCGAGGTTAGGTACCTACTCTCGGTATCGGAGCGACTCACGTGCCTGCCAGCATAATCTCGCCTTCGCTCTCAACCCGCTCCCATTGTTCTGTCATTTTCCAGGACATTTGAACGTGAAAATTAGTGTCTAGGAATCAAATACTGGTAGAATAGTGGGTAAAGAATCCGGCCAAGACCAAAGACTCTGACCAAATACTTACAAGTTAACACAGGTATATTGCAGCTTTTCTGATGCATTTCGAGATCACTGTCTTGATTTCATGTGAGAGCTTTCCCGTTGACCGGCAGCTATTCAAGACATTTGAATCTCAAAAGTAATCCGCTGGACTTGTATACCCGGAGGCAGACACGTTCTCAAGGTAGAGGCACGAGAATGATCGAGCAAAAGGACATTGCGAAAGCCTCTGACGACTCACACTTCTAATTATCCGTGTCGAAAAGAGGTGGCCAGAAATGCAGTGGAATTTTTAAACAAGATCTTCGGGATTGATAACCTCCACGACATCCTTTCGCATTCGTAGTCAATTGTGTTTCGATCCTTAATGTCCTGAAAAAAGCTGAATCTTCTCTCTTTGATAGTGATACTCATGATACAGTCAGAAGGGAACTTTCTACTACTGGGAATTTTGCTTTCGGCTTGGCCAGTCAACGATATGTAAGTGACGGGCTAGAGTGTGTCTTCAAAGGTATCACAAGAGTTCTACAAGGTACCAATGAATTTCACCGGTGTACGATTCTCGGGCCTAAATGATGAAACTTTAGCGCATGCCTTTTTCAGATATGTTAGAATCATTTGAGGGCCAGACAGTGCTCCTTTATAGGGCCAAGAAACTTCACCGAAAAGCAATCACCTATGCCTCAGCTTGCCCTTCATACGAACGATTCTGTAGACATGCTTGCGACCGTACGTGATCATTACCTTGTGATACTGTCGTGCGGATATCCTGCATAGACTATAGGCAAAAAACTTGCTACAAGTTGTCATTCTCTCATACCGCCTTCAAACCTAGCCAAACATGAAGCAATCGAATGTTGCCTGACCATTCGATTGCACTGTACAATCAAACTCACTCTGCTTGTCGTCATGTTTGCAGAGCTCTATCCGTATTTGAGGGTAGCTTCTCACCAAGTTTACTCACTTGAAAGCCTATACCGACGCTACCTCCGAGCAGTTCGTCCAATATCCGTCACAAGACGCTTCTGCTTGCATAAAGATGGTCTTGTGCGTCGAGGACCAAGCAAGCCACTTTTACATTATCAGCGCTTTTAACGAACATGTCACCGGGTTTGACAATCAAGTCATCAGAACCTGGAAGCTGGTCAAGTTCGGAGGTGGCGATGTATCACGTGACTTATTCACCAGGTGATGTGTCGAGTAAAGCTTGTGCATGGTGTGCTCATCAGTTTTGCGGGTTTCCCACATGTCACAACTCAAAGGTCACCCATCGGGTTGCCAAAAGGTGCTTTCACAGCTTTTTTGGGTTGTATTATCTACGTGACAGTCTAAACTTTCCCGCCATTCGCTTAGATGCGGGGTAATGAAATAAGGGGGGAGATCCTGCCTGAGTGCTTCCAAGAAAATTGAAATTTTGTGCTGCTAAAAACCAACTACTCTTCCCATGCTACCGCAGAAGCCTGTAGAAGAAGTATACTTCTACTTTCTATCGTCCCAAACTCCATTCCAGTGTTTGATCCAAATGAAATCACCACCCAACCAAACACCTCCGAATCCCTGACGACCAATTTCACAGACTCCTTGCGATGTGAAGCCACAACTCTAAATCTATGCCTGTCGCAGATTTCTCCATGGTACATCCGGATTTTCTGCCCGCTTTTGCAGATTCTTCTCGGTCATGGCATCGAGCTTCGCCTTACTGGCAGCCGTAGCCGCGTGTTGGCGCTCTCTATGTGCTTGGCGCCCGCGAGCTTTCTCTCCCTTCTCGAAATATTCGACAGCCGCTTTGTGTTCTGCAATTGCTTTATGCCTGGCTACTGTCTCTTGTGGTGCCTCATTCCTGCTGAGGAAAGTCCTCCAAGTAGGGCCGTTCTCGAGCAGGAAATCGCTCCATCCTTGTCGGTCAGAAGGGTTGCTCTCACCTGGCTTCAGTTGATGGTGAAGCTCATGCAGAAGTCTGAATTCGTGCTCAAGGAAATTCCTTGGGCCTGGATCTTGTGCTTCCAAGACCTTGCGCTTTCTGGGAGTGCGAACGGCTGGTGCCGATGACTGTTCCTTAGCTTTGGATAGGTGAGGTGAAGTTTGGGTGGAAGAAGCCAGAAATTTAGCGGCAGTGAAGCGATTCCCCCGAGCTTCCGCAGCAGCCAATCGAGCTTTCGCTGCTGCAGGGAGGGCTAAACCCACGGTTGACGGCTTGCGAAACTCAATGTCGGTGACTGGTGCCAATTCATTTTCGCCGTCAGACTCGCAGTCCATTGGGTCGTCATAAGCAAGTTCAGCCAGGTGCTGGGTAACGTGGTTGAGAGATGGTCCCGAACGGTAGGGGGGTGTGAGTCTCGAAATTTGAGGAGTGTTAAGCTGGGTTCTGGTATTGGAGTCCAGTTTGATTCTCTTGGGGCTCAGCAATGGGCGTTCAAGATAGGCTCTGACTCCAGGGGCTAGTAGAGGCTTCTCCGTTCGAGATTCCTCGCTTCTCGCCTCTGCCACAGGTGAGTCTATCAAAGGGGTCAGTTAACCTTCCAAAGGATAAGGTGATATTCCAACCCACTCTCAAATATCCATCGTTCGGCTTTTTCAATAGCCTCATCGCAGCGGACCATGATTCCAGCACCAGAGGCTAGGTCAATATCTTTCTGATTGGCAGACTCCAAAATGATACCTAGCCTCTGACAGTGGTTGGTCCAGAGAATGCCCTTATACAGCTTCTCATTATCCTTAACTTCACCTTCTAGTACCGAGTCCCAAGTGTTCTTTCCCCCTGTGATGCCTGCCCCGATACTTTGAGCAGCCATGGCTGCTGTAGGGCTGGGGTCCAATCTCTGACGCTCGGGAGACTCTTCTGCATCAAGAGAAATTGGCTTACGTTTCATGCCTGGCTTCAAAAAGGATGGGTTTCCCTCTTCAGGACGAGCGAATGCTGAAAGAGTCGTACTACGACTTGATTCGGCCGGCACCGAAAGTCCTTGTAAGTCTCGAGACATTAATAAAGGTAGACTTTGAGGTTCATTTCCATGAGTAAAGCCGTGTCTGGCTACCTTCCATTCCCTTGGATAGTTGTGGGCTTCAAAAGGATGAATGCTTGAGGCAAACTTGTTCGGAGACCAGCCGCTTGACCGTTCATGGTTCTTCTCTCTCGAATTATTCCCACCAGATGCTCCATAACCTTCTTGAATCGGATGACGATTTTGGGAGCTTGGAGTTGGCAAGTTTTCATACCAGCCAGCGTCCAGCTTTCCCATATGGATCGACTGCTGTGGATCATAAGAGCTGCCAGGCACCATTCCCAGCGGGTGAGATGCCATGCGAGGTTTACTCGCACTGTTCACTATGAATAGTTAGGATATATCTGATAGGAGATTGTAGATAATAACACTGACTTGAGTATGCCTCCTGGAATGACGTTTCGAAGCCTATATCATCAAGTTGGGCTACGTAAAGTGTGCTTTGCGGTCCTGTCGGGTCCATGTGGGGTAAGCTGGATGGATGACCAGACTCGGGTATATTGAATTCGCTGAGCTCTATGGCAAGATCGGGGTGGTTGGTGCGCATAATTGAGAGGTGGTAGGGACTTTTTGCGACAGGTATAGGTTCGTACGAAGCTTTGCGGCTGTTGTGCATCGACTCTAGTCCTTGTCAGTAATCCGAATCTCCTAAATAAGTTTCAGACTTGTGCTCACCAAATGCTTGCCCACCGTAGGGGTTTGAATTGTCACTGCCGGCAATAGATTCCAACTCAATTTGTTGATTTGCGCGGGTCTTTGAGGCTTTGTTGATATTAGGATGAGCCTCCGACTTGTTGGCGTCGTGGACAGCACTATTCCAGTCGACATGAGCGGAGCCCGCCTCTTCCCAACGTGCAGGGTCCATGGCGCCTCTCTATTGTGCGAAAGTCTTAATCTTGATCAAGGAATCGATTCTCTAGGGAGCAATGGGGTAGTTCAGGCAGAGTAGTATAATGTTCCACAAGATCGTCCAGGCGCAATTTGAATTGCTATCTAGTGCTTGGGAAGGAGGATAGAGAACAGCAGATCAATGCGTAGACTCGATGTGATGGGAGTATCCGATTCGTATCTCAAGGCGCGTTCTGCGGTCAAGCAAAGGTAATCGCTTGGTAATGTTGCATGATGGTAATGGCCAAACGCTGGGTGGATTGTGACGCAAGCAGCCTGGAAAAGGTGCGGCAGCCAATAGCGCATCTCAATTCCCTGAGGTAGTCTTGTCTAATGAGAGCTGTGCACTCAAAATCGTTTTCTTCGCAAAGCTAGGGCTATCCTTATAATTATTGGGATATCGAGGGTGGTCCTGGAAAAAGTGGGGAACGTAATCGCCAATCCGCACAATGAGATACCATTGCACTACTTCATTAGGTTTGTGTAGTATCTCCGTATGTCTCACTTCTCAGAAGGCACATCTAACGTAATACAGGACGTTTTCATATTTATAAAGGTCGAGTAGATGCCAAACTGCCTTCCCAACCAAGTTATCTCGAATTCCAGAGAGACCTTCGTAAGTCGTCAACATGAGAGACATTCATGGCAATTTTACCACCATACCGTCCTCCTCTCAATAATCCCCATTTCTATCTCCTCCCTCGCATCCTCATCAGACCGCGATTTCACAGCATCCCAAATTTGTTACCAGGTCCTACATTGATACCCATCTTCCCCATCCAGTTACTATCCTTGCGTGAGATCTCTCCAAGACATATCAGGATTGTCCCTTCATTTTTGGAGACTTGCCTGGGTCATAGCTTCGATCTTTGCTTCACCACGAGCTACACCTTCACGCTGTCTCTCTCACCCACGAGTTTCTTCGCCCTTTTTAAAGCGAATAATAGCAGCCTTATGTTGGTCCAACAATGCTTGCCTTGCATTTCGCTCCTGAGGGGTCTCATACTTTTGCAGGAACTCCACCCATCCCTGACCGTTTAAAGCCAGAAAGTTCCTCCAAGCATTGTCATCTTGGGGCATCTCGGTTTAGGGGTTGAGCTGTTGATGGAAACGA